>PVHY01008103.1:0-36569 GCA_004024945.1 Uropsilus gracilis
ACTAGGTCTCCCTATGTTGCATGGGGTAGTCTCGAACCTGTGGACTCAAATGATCCCTAGCTTCAGCCTCCCAGGTAGCTGGGTTTACAGGTGCGTGCCACCATGCCTGCCTTGCACCTGCAGTTTCTTTTTTTCTTTTTCTTTTTTTCTTGAGGCTACGTCTCACTATTTTTGCCTGTGGAACCGCAGGCTCACATGCCCAGGGGGTTCCAGACTCAAGCAATCCCCAGCCTCAGCTTCCCAGGTAGCTGGGATTACAGGCATGTGCCACCACGTTCAGCTATATTTTTTTGGAACTAGGCCTTGCTACATGCCCCTGGGGGGACTTGAACCGCGATCCCTGGCCCTGGCCTTGGCTTCCTAGATTGCCACTTACAGGCATGCATCACCATGCCTGGTTCTAATGGGGCCCTTAATGTACAGACATTCATATTTCCCATGGGTCAGATATATTATTCTTCTCTTTTAGAGCCATGGCTCTTTGTCTTACCAATGTTTCCACATTTCAGTGTCACAAAGATAGCATTCTATATTATGTTCTAAAGTTTTGTTGTTTTAACTTTCATAGTCTACTTCTTGGATATGATGTGAAGTCATGTCCAGCTTGGTTTCTCCCCCCACTGGGAATTCTGTTGTTGCAGTGTCACTTTTCTCCCACTGCTCTGCAGGGCTCCATGTGTTAGTTCACATGATAGTAATGATATTCTTAATGTCAGTTAAGTTTTTGGCTATCCTTCTGTGACTGATAGTATTTTAATATATATTTGATTCATGTTGAGAAAAGTGCAAGATAACTAGTCAGTACTTAATATATGCTTTCTGCTCACATTAACTCTTGCACATGAGAGAGTGAGACCCACAGGAAGACCTTGGTTCACAGGAATGATTTTGTTGTTGTTGTTTTTATATTGATTGCTTTATGATACATTGTGCTGATGGAGAGATTAAATTGTAATGTTATCTGATTGTTAAGTACATTGGACTGTATTTAGTAAATTTTCATATAGGAGAAACAGATTTAGATTTCTTTAATAAGGAAAGCAAAAACAAAAACAACAAAAAAAATAAGGAAAGCAGGAGTCAGCCTTATAATACTAATTGTGTTGTTCATTGATAGTACAAATTCACTTTAATAAAGCAGACTCCCTCTTGGCAGTATACACTGACTAAAGAAAAGGCATTGTATTCCTTTTAAAGGCTTTTCATGGCAGAAGGAGAGAACTAGAATTAACCAAGTAAGTGACTAAGTGGGAAAGGCCTACCGAGTGACAATTACGATGAGGTTACGGGCTGTGGAATCTGAAGTATCTGTTTCCTGAGGACCTTGGTAGTCTTTGTGGAAGGGAACAGTGTGATTTAAGAGAAGCATCCTGGACCAAATAGCATGTCTGCACAAATGTTGAGCAGAAAACAAGCTTTATATTCCAGGAGAATTCTTGTGAGACAGGATTTGAAATTTTGGTAGAGACTAAGTAAGTAGTACAGTGAATGAGTGAAAATGCTTGCTTCATTTTTAGTTCAGGTTAGAGCTGTCTGCACATTGGAGCAGGGCTGTTAGCCTTCTGGATAGACTGCTAACTACATACAATATGAACTACTTTGCCTTCTGCGAAGCCTTCTTCTGTGTTCTCTAATGATGGGTAAAGTTTTTAAATCATGGTTGACCCACATCCTAGAAACCTAGGCAAGAGTACCTCAATATCCAGAAACTGTAACTGGAAACCCCCCACTGAAAACACATATTAATTACATTTATTTGATAAATGGGCTTATTGCAAAAAGCTGACCAAGATCTCAAAAGGAATATCTCTAAAAGATTTTTAACTTTTAAAAATGTCTCAAAGTTAATATGTACATGTGATATCAAAATCAAAAGGTATACATGGCATACGGTACAAAGTAAACATGCTTTCTCCCTACCCAGTCTGCTAACTCTCTTTCATGTGGACAAAGCTGTCACTGTTACTCACATCCTTCCTCAGATTTTTATACATTTACAGACAAATATATGTTCACACATGTATTTACAGTGTGTGTAAACACAGGTATGGTGTGTTGCTTGTTCTCACAAACATACAAATGTATATAGTTCTCAGTTTCCTTTTAGGTATGGTCACAATTGTATCTTTTTCAAAATTATTTAATTGCTTTTTATTTTATTTATTTTTTTTTTTGACTAGGTCTTGTTATGTTGCCGGGAGAACCGCAGACTTTTGTTCCCCAGGGTACCCTAGACTCAAGTAATCCCCAGCCTCAGCCTCCCAGGTAGCTGGGATTACAGGCGCACTGCCACACCTGGCTCTTATTGTGGTTTTATACGTTTTGACTATATTCAAATTTTGTTATTATGTTTCATAGATACTTTAGTTAGTTACTAACATGTACTCACACATGCATGATATACTCAAATATGTATGTTTCTGGCCATAGATTTGAAGATGCCAATTATATCTACAATAATTTTTTCTGAACTGTAGCACTCAATGATCAGTAATTTCAAGAGTTTTCACTTATACATGTGCAATAAGTTAGTTGTGTTTGAATTAATAAGGAGCTGTGTTATGTATATTCATGATCTAGAAAAGAATGTTTCTTAACAGTCATATATGGACATGTACAATATTGTATAATCTTCAAATAACTGAAAATTACTGAGTTTTAAAGTTATTTTTGTTTTAAATTTTCAATCATGTATCATTATCCTCAGTGTCCTCAAGAACAATTTAAACAAACAAATGTATAAAAGCATTTACTTGTGACATTTATTTTCAATAGTTTGTGAGTCCTCACATATTTTTTTTATTATTAATTTTTTTTTCTTATTGCTTGCATACATAGCTTGTGTTTGTAGGCATAATCCTCCCCCTTAACCTGGTCCCCCCTCTGGTCATTCCTGTTCCTTTCTTGTTGTTGGATATTGGTTGGTGATTGGTCCATTGTTCTCTCTTTTTTCTGGAGCTGTGTCCTCCTGGGTGAAGTCCCTTGTTCCTGGGGAACTGCAGACCAGGCTAGCAGATCTCCATGGATAACACTGGGGCGGGTTACCCTTTGAGCATGTTGGAAAATCTCCTTATTGGTCTGATATGTGGAGTGGTTCTCCCAGTTTCTTGGATGTAGAATTTCCTATAGTGGAGGAGACAGTCTCTTTTTCTCAGGAACCGCATGGTCTCTGGTTTCAGTGTCTCCTTGTTCTTATTGACTGCCTCTTCCATTCATCCTGATGCTTGTGCCGTGATGCTACTTCTTGGCCTTGTAGCTCTGACCTCTGGCTTTGGGAGACCATTTCCCAGCCATTGGCCTTGGTGGAGAACCCCTGCTGGGGGCAGACCTCAGCAAGTGGTTGGTCTGGTTTGTCACCTCTCATGGTTTGCCATTTTTCATGGGTCACTGCCACTTCTTTGTGGCTTTCCTCCCCCATTGGGATCGGGGGGGCTCCTTGCTCATATTGAGAGTGTGTGTGGATGGGGGGCTTAGCTTCAGCATCAGCAATTTTGTTAGTGTTACATAATGGTATATCCTCAATCTCCTCTTCCTGAGTATTGTGACTTGAAATTCCGACCATACTCTTTTTGGACAGGTGATGGGTTTGTTCAGGGCCTTTATTTATTTCTCTATCTCCTCCAGTACATCTGGATAGCTGGGCGTGGTGGTACGCACCTGTAATTCCAGCTACCTGGGAAGCTGAGACTGGAGATTGCTTGAGTCTGTGGTACCTCAGGCTACGGTCTGTGGTACCTCGGGCTACGTAAGCCTGCGGTTCCACGGGCAAAAATAGCGAGACCTAGTCTCAAAAAAAAAAAAAATATGTAGATATATATATATTTTTTTTTTGTTTTTTTAATTTATTTTTGAGACTAGGTCTTGCTATTTTTGCCTGTGAAACCTCAGGCTCGCGTTGCCTGGAGTTCCACAGACTCAAGCAATCTTCAGCCTCAGCTTCCAGGTAGCTGGAATTACAAGCGCACGCCACCAAACCCAGGTATTTTTTTGGAACTAGGTCTCGCTTTGTTGCCCTGGGAGGGACTCGAACTGTGATCCCCAGTCCCAGCCATGCTCCATAGGCTGTTGCTTATATGCACATGCCACAGTGCCCTGCTAAAATATTTTTTTTAATTTTTTTGGTCAAGGTTAAATTTAGTTATTAGTTTTAGTGTTTGTAACAGTATAGTGAAGTATCTACTTACAGTATACATCTACTTACTTAGTATATATCTACTTACTTAGTATATATCTACTTACCTAGTATATATCTACTTACTTAGTATACATATATATTTAAAATATAAATGTGCTAATATAAATTATTGAAATATTCATATTAAATTACTATAAAGCTTTAATTTAATTTAGATATAAAATGATGAGTTTGGTGTACTTCCTTGGATGTTCTGCACACTTATAAACGTGTGTGTATGTAGACATCTACAGATGCACATTTCACTCTTTGAACATTCCTGTAGTACCAGAGCAAATGTTATCTTCAGTGATACTTGAGATAGAAACAACATTTACATAATATTAATAAAGATGGTTTTTCACTAATAGATTTTATGTGGGTACTATTGATGCTCTTCACAACATAATCAGTTATTCTATTGATTTTTGAAATTCTGCAGATTCATTCATTCTACTTCTCTTTATTGAACGTGTTATGTACCATAAACTGTTTGGTAAGTTCTCCAGGTTTGTGTTGTGTGTATTCAGTTCAAAAAGACACACAGTAATAAATATATACTGTGAAGTAGTGGTAAGTGCTCGGAAGTCATAATGAAATGACAGAGTAAGAATTCTTTGTTGAGATGATGGAGCAGCTCTCTAAAGAAGTGACTTGGCCTGGGCGTGGTGGCACATGCCTGTAATCCCAGTTACCTGGGAGGCTGAGGCTGGGGATCACTTGAGTCCGCAGGTTGGAGACAACCCTGGGCAACATAGCGAGACCTAGTTTCTTTAATTAAAAAAAAAAAAAAAGTGGCTTGGGCAGGGACCCGAATGACATGAAATGTATAGCTATCTGAAGAAAGCTTCCCAGTTATAGAAATGGGGAATGCTTACAATCTTGAGGAACAGCAAAGAGGTGTTAACATTATATGAGCACTAGTTATTGTTTCACATCCTCAGCATCATTTTTGGTTTCAGTTTTTTTAGATTTAGCCACTCTCTTGGCTATGAAATAGTATGTCACTGTGATTTTAATTTGCATTTCTCTGATAATGAATAGTGTTGAACACTTTCTGATTTGCTTTCAGGCTGTTCATTTATTTTTCTTGGTGAAAAGTCTTGTTCAAGTCTTCTGCCCATTTTTATTTTTATTATATATATATTTATTTATTTATTTTTTTGAGACTAAGTCTCGCTGTGTTGCCTGGGGTAGTCCTGATCCTGTGGACCCAAGTGATCCCTTGCCTCAGCCTCCCAGGTAGCTGGGATTACAGGTGCCTACCACTGCACCCGCTGCTTTTTCGAGACCAGGTTTTGCTGTGTTGCCTGAGGTAGTCTCGAACCCGCAAACTCAAGCAATCCCTGGCCTCAGACTCCCAGTGCTGGAATAACAGGTGCTTGGCACTACGCCCAGCAATCTGCCTTTTTTTGTTTTTGACACTAAGTCTCGCTGTTTTTGCCTGTGGAATCGTAGGCTCATATTGCCCGGGGTACTACAGAATCAAGCAGTCCCCAGCCTCAGCTTCCCAGGTAGCTGGGTTACAGGTGCGCACCACCATGCCCAGCTATATATGTATATATATATATTTTTTTGGAACTAGGTCTTGCTATGTGCCCCTAGTAGGACTCGAACCACGATCCCTGGCCCCAGCCGCAGCTTCCTAGGCTGCCACTTACAGGCATGCTCCACCATGTCTGGCCTATGTGCCCATTTTTAAATTAAGTTGCTTTTTTATCATTGAGTTGTGGAAGTGTTTATGTATATCTGGATATAAGCTTTTTTATCATGTAGATATATAAATATCTAGATATATAAATAAAATACTTTTCCACATCTGTGGTTGTCCTATTCATTTCTTGATAGTGTGCTTTGTTAAATCTTTTTTTTTTTTTTTTTTTTTTTTTTTTTTTTTTTTTTTTTTTTTTTTTTTTTTTTTTTTTTTTTTTTTTTTTTTTTTTTTTTTTTTTTTTTTTTTTTTTTTTTTTTTTTTTTTGAGGCTAGGTCTTGCTATGTTGCCTGGGGAACCACAGATGCATTGCCCGGGGTACCCTGGACTCAAGGGATCCCCATCCTCAACCTCCCAGTTAGCTGGGATTACAGGCACACACCACCATGCCCAGCTATATTTTGAGACTAGGTCTCACTGTATTGCCCCAACCAGGTCTTGAACCTGCAGACTCAAGCAATTCCCAGTCTCAGCCTCCCATCCTAGGGTGGGATTAAAGCCACATGCCACTGCGGACGGCTTGTTTTGTTAAATCTTAATGAAATCTGACTTGCCAATTTTTTTCTCTTATGATTGTTTATTTTGTCCTCTCTTAAAAAGCATTTGCCTACCTCAAGCAGTCTTAGCTTTTCATTCTAAATATTTTAAGACTCCATTTGAGGCTTTGATTTTACTGATTATTCTGGCTATCTATGAATAGACTGTAAGGCAGTAAGAGTGGAAACAGACCAGTTAAAAGGCAATTGTAGTGGCCTAGTATAGAACTGGCGGTACATTGGACTGGGGTTGTAATGGTAGAGGCATTGAAAGATCTAGGATTAAAGACATAGGCTTATTAAATTTGCTTATTGGATATATGGCAGGAAAGACAGTTGGGGGGGTAGGATTAATCTCTATTTTTGGCTTGAGCGCTGGTTAAATGGTAGTGTTTACAGAATACCCCAAACTTAGTTGACCCAGGTTGTTTTAAACTCAAGGATGTGTGTGCCAAGTAGTATGTTGTTCAATATACAGTACTTGAACTCATTACCCCTGATGGAGGAGCCTTTTTAGAATTCAAAAAGTGGTTGCTCCCTTTTTTCTCAAAAATAGTTTTGGAGGAATTTTGCTCTTTTGTGTACATATGTAATGAAGTTGATACGTGCATTTGGAAAGTCTGCTGTATAATGAACTCTGGCAAGACAGTACATGATTGTTTCCATTTAAAACCTGCTTTTCTTTTGTGCTTTTGCCTTCATTTCTTACCATATTAAAGCTTTTTGTGCATTTATAAAAAGCAAGTTCTTTAGCATGCATTAATGAACTTGGTCTTTGATTGTGGTCTTTTTAGAGCTACCATAGTACTATTTTTTATATAGCTGTCAGAAAAGTACATTCTTAAGCCTTGAGGTGATTCTTGGCTTCCTAATGGTCTGATTGTTTCTTGGTAATAAAGTTAGAGCAAATACCAGCTTTTTGCCAGCAAAAGTCATTGTTTCAGTAAAGAGTTTATCAGTAATGCCTATATACCAAGTCTTAAGTTTCTGTTCAAATTTAGGAGCCACATTACGATAGTAGAAAGGATTTTGACAATAGGAATAAGAAGGGAACTGAGTTCCAGTTCAACTCTGTGACCTTAAGTGAATTGTTCATGCTATATGCCTCATTTTCTTCATTTATATAATGAGGGGTAATTGATTAAACTTTTTTAAAAATGTGAAATTATATTTTCTTACTGGTTTTGTAAAGATTTTGGCTTTGTAAAGACTTATTTGAACCACAACAATGTTAGAAACATTGGAAAATCAATCTTTGGGTGACTCTTTAAAAAAGAATGAAGTGTGGGCATCTTGCCTGGCTCCCTAGGTTATTACTTAATCTGAATCACTGCTACCCATACCAAACTTAAGCCTGTGACATCTAAAGATACCCTCCTTTCTTAATAGTTTTGTTGAAATATAGTTCACATATGATACAGTTCATTCAAAGCATGTCATTTAGTGGGTTTTAGCATATTCACAATTGTGCAGCTACCAACAGAATAAATGTTAGGTTATTTTCATTACCCACAAAAGAAAAGACCCATCTTCCATTTCTCCTAAACTACCCAGCCCTAAGCTGCCTCTGTTAGATTTTCAGTGTATAGATTTGGCTGTTCTGGACAGTTCACATAAAACATGTGACCTTTTGTGTTTGGTTTCCACTTAGCATAATGTCTTCAACATTTATCCATACAGGAGCATATATCAGCAATTTGTTTCTTTTTGCTGTCAAATAATATTCTATTGTATACCACATTTTATCACTTCATTAATTCGTAGACATTTGAGTTGTTTCCACGTTTAGCTTTTATGAATGATGCTACTATTTAATACTTTTGTGTAATTTTATATTCTCGAATATATATATACACACACCTAGACATAGAATTGCTGGGTCAGATAGTAAATAATCTTTTTGAGAAATTGCCATACTGTTTAGCAAAGCATCTGTACCATTTTTCATTTCTACCAGCAATGTATGAGGGTTCCAGTTTCTCTGTATCCACACTTACATTTATTATCATCATCTGATTATAGTCACCCTGGGTGTGAAGGGATCTCATTGTGGTTTTGATTTGTATTTCCCTAGTGGTTAACAATATTGAGCATCTTTTCATATACTCTTAAAGGCTGCCTCTTTGACTTTCATTGTGGATGGGGATATGATATGATTGGAAGTTGATCTACTTAATTCTTTCCCTAAAGTATCAACTACATATTCTAAAGTATCAAATAAGCAGTCTCTTCTCACTCTTGCTAGAGTTAGTCTAAGTCTTAACTTAATCTGCACACCTGTTTCACCTTTATTTCTGTAAAATGTGGTGACAAAGCGTTACTGGAAGTATGATTCATATCTTAGTAGACGTGTCTGTGTTTGGTGGGTGGCATTCAGAGCTTCTATGGCCAACATGATATCTTGGCAATTTGGTTAGTCTTTCAAATGTTTTTGAGTATGACTACTACCTAGAAAACAATATCAGAGTCACAAAGATGAGAATGAAGCATGTCTTAGGATCTGGCAGAAAATGTTTTCACATTTATAGTAACCCCATATTCCTTATGTAATAAAAGTTTTGTGAATTGATATAGGATGTAATTGTCTTTAAGGATATATATTTAACCTAAAATAGGTTAGTTTGAAATGGCTCTTGTTAATAATAATTTAATTTTTAAATAATATTTAGTCTTAGTAAAGATTTTATTCTTAAAAATATTAATGTGCAATCTGAATGGTCTTGAAAACCCAGTCAGATTTGTGAAGTAATGTTATTTTTCCATTCCAGAAATACATGCTACAGGATTTAACTATCAAAATGAAGATGAAAAAGTCACCTTATCTTTTCCTAGTACTCTCCAAACAGGTAAGATGTGGCTTTTGTAAAATCCTACAATGAATAGTGACATCTTCCAAAAAACTTATTATATTGCCACTTTTTCCCATTATTTGGAGCAGGTTTTTTGTTTTTTGTTTTTTTTTTTTTTTTTTTTTTTTTTTTAGACTAGGTCTTGCTATGTTGTCTGGGGTTGTCTCGAACCCATGGATTCAATGTGATCCCTAGCCTCAGCCTCCCAGGTAGCTGGAATTACAGGTGCGTGCCACCACACCCAACTTAGAGCAGATCATTAAGACATAACTTTGGAAAATGTTAGGCTCATTGTAACTTTTGGGCTATCGGAAGGGAGAAAGAGCTAACCAGAAATGATTAACTGAGCTACTCTAGAACAAAATGCATTTTTCTGGTTTCTACTTAAAAACAAACAAACAAAAAACACACACATCTACCTAGCTCCATCTCTTCTGCTAATTGACTCCAAATGTCTGACATGATGTTCCACAGATGATTTTGTTGTCCAGTCAGACTAGATAAATACTACTAATGAGTGCATAGAGGGAAAGATTTGTTGATATGTTACTATTATTAGGTATAAAAGCATAAAGAAAATAGAAGACTTTCTATTATATGATGGAAGAAACTACACAAATCAAGTGGTAGGATTTTGATTAATGAGCATATAAAAAGCAACAGATAATTTGTATGAAAGAGAATGCAAATGAGTGGTAAATGTGTGAAAAGATATTCTGCCTCCTAGAAATGGAAATATTGAAGTAGCAGATCCTGCTAATATCCGTTTTTGATTGTCATGTAAGCTGAAGTTAAAAAAAAAGGTTCTTAATGATTTGCCTCCCTTGAAATTACTGGTGGCAATGTAAACTACATGTAATTTATTTTGGAAGCAATATGACAGAATGTATCAAGAACCTGAACATGTTTATATCATTTGATTAGAATATATCCTATAGTAGAATCATAAGTACAGCAAATACAATGTGCCTGCAAATATCTCTTGAGACTTTGCTAAGGTGACGAAAATTTACAATTACTCTATTTGTGCAACACTGAGGGAATAATTAAACTAATTATGATGTATCTATCTGTGATGGGATATATAGCAATTAAAAATGAGATTTGTGAATTCTTAATAACACTATAGTGCTTATTATACATAAAGTTGAAAATCAGAATACAAAATTATATATATAGAGTGATGAATCATATCTCTAAAATGACAGAAACAAAATGATATGTCTGGGTGTTGACATAATTGATGATTTTATTCTTATTTATACCTTTATGTGGTTTCCATACTGTTTTTACTGAGAACATATTTTTTTTTGAGACTAGGTCTCGCTATTTTTGCCCATAGAAACGCAGGCTCACATTGCCCCAGGGTGCCACGGACTCAAGCAATCCCCAGCCTCAGCTTCCCAGGTAGCTGGGATTTTAGGTGCGCGCCACCATGCCCAGCTGTGTTTTTTTTTTTTGTTTTTTTTTTTTTTTTTTTTTTTTTTTTGGAACTAGGTCTTGCTACGGGCCCCAGGTGGGGCTCGAACCGCAATCCCTAGCCCCAGCTGCTTCATAGGCTGAAGCTTACAAGCACGAGCCACCGTGCCCGGCCAGAACATACTATCTTAATACCAAAGTATTTTTAGAAAAAATTAGGTTTGTCTTTTATTTTGGTGTTCTTTCATTTTTCCTATTTCTAACTAGCATTTTGTGTTTAATTATTATAAAAATTAATGTTTTTGCCATGAATGTGTATTAAAAGATACTGAAGAATGTAATGGGAAAAGTGGAACTCCCTCACTTGACTCTCTCCACTTGTACTTTCTAGGGAATTCTTCCAGAAATAGTCTGTATACCTATAAGTATATGTGTGCATTTTAATGCACAGATGAGATCACATCTCTCAGCGATTTACAACAAATCGTTCTTGTTTACACATTTCCCTGAGGACTGCTCATCAGCCATAGTCTCATCAACAGCGTTACTGAACACCACTCAGCTCACGCATCTCCTCATTCCAGGACCTATAGTGAGCATCTCCTATCTGCAACATGCGATTCTCTCAGGAGCCCAGGGACAGGCACAGAGACAAGCCATAGGATGTACATAACTCCTACCTAGGTGATAGTGTGCTTGGTGTCCTTTTGCATTTGTGGCCTGAACCAGTTCAGAGTCACTTGGGCAGCAATTACCAGACATTTGGTAAAACTCATATAAAAGATAGTGCAGAAAGCAAAATAGTATAATAATAATAATAGGAACTTGGAAGCAACAAAGACAGTCTAAAAAAAGTCCTCAAAAATAAAACTAATATCCTTAGAGGTATTGCTAATAATAAACAAGGATAGGATACAATACCATCAAGCAGAAAGAATTAGAGTAAGAAAATCTTTGGAAATTTATAAAACAATAAATTTAAAAACCAGTAGAGGTTTTGGAAGAGGAAATAAAGGACTCTTCCAGGCATTACAAAGATTTGTGGTCCATCTAGCAGAAGCAGTATCCACCCAGTAAAGTAGAGAAGGAAGGAAATGTGAATAGGAAATTACAAAAGACACAAACAAGAAAATCCCTTTGAACTGATGGAACCAGGGGCCTTTATTTTGAAAGGTACAGTATTGAAAGAGGCTAACTCAAAAAATGAAAAAGGTCACACATCAAGGCCAATTTTAGACCATGTGGGGATAAAGTAAGGTGCTTAAACAGTTTCTACCTAAGGTGGGGACTTGGAAGGAAAGAGGGGAGATGAGAAGATTACTGTCAAAGTTCAGGGATCGGAATAGAATTGCAAAATCAGTTAATTCTTTGTAAAAGATATAGGAGTTGGAAGATGCAGCTTAGTTGAAATGTTAAAAATGAAATAGCTATAGAGGCAAGGTATTTAAAATCAGAGTTGCTCTTGGGGGCAGTGAGGAGTCAGTAACTTGAAGGCCAGGCGCAGTGGTGTGCACCTGCTGTAATCCCAACTGCTTGGGAGGCAAAAGCTAGGAATCAATTGAGTCCACGGGTTTGAGACTGCCCTGGGCAACATAGCAAGATCTAGTTTCTTTAAAAAAAAAAAAAAAAAGAATAAACGACTTGAACACAGAAGAGAAAGATTAAGGACTTGTAATTAATGACATTTAAGAATGAAAATATTTAAAAATTGGATTTTTTAAATAATCCAAAAAGATCTATAAAGCTAACATTTATAGGGAAAGAAGAAGTAGCATACATTCAGTTGCTATTTAACATTAAGGGACTGTGATATCATTTGTTACCTAAAATCATTTATTTATTGAAAAAAATGAGAATGTATTTGCAAGAATGCACTAGTTAAGAATAGTCAGAAACTCCTGGAAGACAGCTATTTGTATGTGTTATATGCATATATGTAGATGTGTCTGTGTGTATACTATACACATATATTGACTACTTAGCCTGTCCTGGGTGCACAAATATTCTTTAACCCTTTTTAAGATAGAATTGATTATCTTCACTTTACAGATTAAGAAGCTGAGGCACAAAGATAGTTTACATAACTTTTGCCCAGGGTCATCATTAGTGGCAGAGTTAAATTTGAATCCAAGCAGTGGAACTCCATACTGTTAACCACTACATAATGTTGTTTATCAATTTTTTAAAATAGGTATTTAAATATCTATTTAATTCACATGTGTTTGGAGGTCAAATGATATGAGAAAATTTGTTTGCCATTCTCTCGTCCTCTCTCAGTTCTTCTAAGAATTCCTGAATATATCCTTTCATAGGTGTACCGTGCTTCCATAAACATCATATATATGTGTTCTAAAAACACAGAACCATTCCGTACATAATATTGTGTACCGTTCCTCCTCATCTCCTCTTGTTTTTACCCCTTGGTATTTTGAGGTCATTTATTATCCATGTGTAAGAGTGCTGTCTTTCTTGATGATGGTTATTGGTAGAAGACATGTTAAATTAAGAAACTGTTTTCAGTAAAAGCAGGAATAAGCTAGGGAAAATTACAGCCGTAAGGTTTGACAGTTTTGGGGAGAATGTAAGCTTTTTTAACAATATCAATAAGTAACAAATAGATTAGAATTTAAAGTTACTTGCAAATGTGCCTGTTAAAGTACTGAATATCTATAAATATCTGTGTATTTCATTTTCCCAAGATTCTCTACCTAAGTTACCCAGTCATTCTATGCATTAAGAACAAAGTCCTTACCTTCAATTTTTAAGTTTGTACAAGATGTCTGCCATCTGATAGTGAAATAAATACTGAGCCTGTGTTAGGAGGACTTGAGTTACTTTTGTGTTTAGCCACATCAAACTTAACAGTCATGCCTAACTCTTTTTATAACTAAAGTACCTTCTTTTCTGAAATTGCTATTATTCTGGAATAGAAGTTAAGGTATTATGAGCATTGTAAGACTCAGAATCAGTGGCTAAGGACCCTATACAGAAGCCTTGATTTGAGAAACACTTGCTCTAACTCTGTTAATAGTAAATACTTTGTAATTAGTATAGCATAATTAACACTAATTAGCAAATACATTTATTAATGATTTAAAGAAAAAAAAAGCTTAACTTGTATTTTGTTTGAATTTCAGATAATAGCCCTTCCTAGTACTTTGTATTTTATTTAGTGTGCCACTCTTTGGAAGTGGTCACTATCAATATCTTGTTATGGTTTGATGGCCTTGGAGATTTAAAACCAAGTTAAAAGTGTAAGCAGCTTTTCTTAGTTATATGAAAGTAGATTTTTCCATAGAATATGTCATGTAAAAGGCATCTTAATGGTTGACTTAGTGAAAACAGACTGACCTGTTCCACTTATGGAGTCATAACTTAAAATGCTGTGAAGCAAGCCGGTAGCAGTGGTGCACGTGGCTTTAATCCCAGCCTAGGACAGGAGGCTGAGACTGGGAATCGCTGAGTCCGCGGGTTCGAGACTTGCCTGGGGCAACATAGCGAGACCTAGTCTCAAAAAATAGTTGGCCATGGTGGTGCACTCTTACAAGCCCAGCTCCCTGGGAGGCTGAAGTGGGGATTGCTTGAGTCCTGGGTACCCTGGGCAATACAGCAAGACCTAAAAAAAAAAAGAAAAAGAAAGTGCTGTGAAGCCAATTCTCTTGTAAGGTAGTAGATTTTTACAATTTACTAGCTATTTCTTATAAACTATTAATATGAATATCTGCTTAAAAAAACAATAGCGAATTACTAAGGGGAGAAAAATTTTATATTATTTACAGTTAAATTTTTTAGTATCAGTCATTTAGAATTCTTTCAGATTGTTCTAGCTATTCATGTTTACTATTCCAGTAACCTATTCTTTTAAAAAATATTTTTCTCAATTTCTGAATTTTAAAAAATACTAGTCACAGATGTCTATTCAATTGAGCTTCAACTGAGTTGTTTTAATTTTTCCCCCAACATGATTACTTTAAGAATGTAACACATTCTTTAGTGATGACTTTGCTGCAAGGATCTGAAAATTTCTTTTTTTTGTTTGGAGACTAAGTCTCACTATTTTTGCCTGTGGAACTGCAGGCTCACATTGCCCAGGGTACCACAGACTCAAGCAATTCCCAGCCTCACTTTCCCAGGTAGCTGGGATTACAGGCGCGCACCAACACAGCCTAATTATTTTTTTGGAACTAGGTCTTACTATGTGCCCCTGGCAGCACTCGAACTGTGATCCCTGGCCCTGACCCCGGCTTCCTAGGCTGCCGTTAACAGGCATGCACCACCATGCCTGGCCTGGATCTTAAAGTTTAACTTGAATTTGCTTTCACAACCATTTTGAGACACAGAAAAAGCAGGTACAGTACTTCATAAGCACACTTAGGGATTTGCCTAGAAGCAGTTTTATCATTCATTGTTCTATAGACTTGTTCTCTTCATTACTTTTGGACCTTTGCAAAAGCAAATTCAATTTGGAAGCTGAAGATTTCAGTCCATAACATCCAGAGAGATGTATCAGAGAGAGACAGAGAACAAGAGCGACAAGAACATTTTGAACATCATCAGTGTCCTCATCGCAACATTCTAGAGAATGAGTTTTAAAGCATTAAGATAAAATTTTGATATGATTGACAAAATGCTTGATAGTCATATCTTATGTTTGATTTATTAGACTTTCAGGCTCTAGATCCTTTTATAAAGAGGCATTTTCAAACGATCATTTACAAAGTCAATATTTTCCTGGCTTGATTTGCAAGATTTATGAGATTATTTTATAATGCATCTGAAGTTTTTACATGAGTTTAGTGGATTTAGTAAATAATACTTACAATCTTTTTTTTCTGTTAAGTAAGTATATAAAGGCTGGGCATGGTGGCGCATGCCTATAAGCAGCAGCCTAGGAAGCCACAGCTGGAACTTGGGATCATGGTTCGAGTCCCGCTCGGGGCAACGTAGCGAGACCTAGTTCCAAAAAAAATAGCTGGGCGTGGTGGCACGTACCTGTAATCCCAGCTACCTGGGAAGCTGAGGCTGGGGATTGCTTGAGTCTGTGTTAACCTGGGTAACAAGAGCCTGCGGTTCCACAGGCAAAAATAGTCCTCCCCCCCAAAAAAAAACAACCAAAAAGCTTATCTCAAAGAAAAATATAATATAAATACACAAAAACTCTCGCTTGTCTAAATTGGTTTTACTTTTATACGGCAAAAGAATATTTAAGGCCAGGCATGGTGGCTCGTGCCTGTAAGTTTCAGCTTATGAAGCGGCCGGGGCTAGGGATCACGGTTCAAGTCCCGCCTGGGGCCCGTAGTGAGGCCTAGTTCCAAAAAAATAGCTGGGCGTGGTGGTGTGTGCCTGTAATCCCAGCTACCTAGGAAGCTGAGGCTGCGGATTGCTTGAGTCTGTGGTACCCCGGTCAACGAGAGCCTGCGGTTCCACGGGCAAAAATAGCGAGACCAAGTCTCAAAAACAAAACAAAACAAAAACAAACAAACAAACAAAAAAGAATATTTAGACTATATTTTATTTATATTTAGTAATTATTAATGAAATGTATTTCTTTAATAGTCTCAAGTTGCAAATGACCAAGGTAACTGTAGTTTGTTTTATACTTTTTTTGCTGATCAAATCATTGATCTAATTTTTTTTTTACAAAAGTGTGGAATCAATGTTCTGTTCAGATTGGACAGCTGATGATAGAGTAAATGGCTATATTTTTCTTCTATGCATAAAGTCATAAAAAACCAATTTGCATGTCACAATTGGCAAAGAGCATGAATTTTAGGCTGACCAGGTCTTAGTTTTTATCCCTCTTTTGCTATTTACTGTGTGTGACCTTGGACAAATTATTTAATTTTTCAGCTTCAGTTTCCTCATCTAAAAAAGCTAGAGACAATACCTACTTTCAGTTCATAAATATTTTAAAAGCACCATGCACAATAGCATATTGTACACTTAATAAATGTTCGTCACTTTTCTTGTTTTTATCTTCATGTATTGGTAATTTGAAACAAAATTAATAAAGTTACAGAACTTAGCCGGGCGTGGTGTTATGCACCTGTTGTCCAAGCGCTGGGAGGCAAGAGACTTGGGATCCCTTGAGTTCTTGGCTTTGAGACTACCCTGGGCAACGTAGTGAGACCTGGTCTCAAAAAAGCAGGCAGTCACTGTGTCGGGCGCCTGTAATCCCAGCTACCTGGGAGGCTGAGGCTGGGGATCGCTTGAGTCCACAGTACCCTGGGCAACATAGTGAGACCTAGTCTCAAAGAAGAAAACAACTTTCTAACCATTCACCTTAAATATGAAATTTAAAATTAACTTTAGGGCTAATCTGCTATTTTGATAAATACTGTATTCTCTCTATTACCCCTGAGTATTTGGGAAAGGAAGGAATGATCTGAATATTGTAAATATCCACCTGAATTAGTGTCTTAAGGATATATTTTTGATAACTTGTACTTAATATCTTCATAAAAGTGGTTTCCATTTGTCTTTAAATCACAGGTACAGGAACCTTAAAGATAGATTTCGTTGGTGAGCTGAATGACAAGATGAAAGGTTTCTATAGAAGCAAGTACACCACCCCTTCTGGAGAGGTGCGCTACGCTGCTGTCACACAGTTTGAGGTATGGACTGTTTCTGTCTGAAGTATCGTGACCTTAAATTAGACGTTCTGAAATGGGGCATGTTCTGTTATTTGAGGGTTATTTACGGTTAGGTGTGTTTGACATACGTAAATGTATGATTTTTAGAATTCATATTTTACACTCAATCACTTACCTCCGTTATAGAAAGAGGGGAATTAGGGGTTTGGACTGGGGAATGATTAACTGTAGTTATGTGTATGTAAATATAGACGTACAAGTAAGCATATGAAATTTTGTTACCTGTATTTATGTATTGTATGTAGATACTGTGTGTGAATATAATATGGATAACAAATTTTTACTTACCTGAATTGCTTTAATACTATATATCTTTTTCCTTTCTTAATTAAAATTATCCTCAGTATTTGACAACTGTGACTTACCATACTAAATTGCAATGCTGTTGTATAACAGTTCTTTGGTTCTTTGACATAGTTGTTATCCTACTATATTTCTGTACTTTGATTTCTATTTATCAAATATTTGCAAGATAATATAGAGTTTGTTTTAAATTTAATGGTACTTTTAAGTGTCATACAATTGACTTATAGTTTCTCTCTTTCAAAGTTGTACAAATACTGTTCTAGAGTCTCCCATAACTCATTTTGTCAAGGAAAGAACTCACAAATGTTTCTCCCCTTTTACAGAATAACATGTTTTGTTTTGCTTTGTTTTCTTCCTAAATGCTTGTTAAGTTATCACTTTGTCTCTGAAAATGACAAGTTTTCACCAGGTGTTCACTTTTCATTAGCTTTCACAAAAAATTGGTGGAACTTACTGATGCTCAGTTCAGAACTTTCTTCAAAGTAGCAAAATTTTCTTCTTTTAAGTCTTCATTGTAGTTTCTGTTCTGATCAGGTTTTCAGGAATATCAGTTTATAATAGATTAGCTCCAGTCTCTGTTCCCCAAAAGTGTTTCATCACTTTTACTTTGAATATTTTAGAAGCATGTTAGGTCTTGTCTATTATTCATTAAACTTCCTCTAGATAAATTTATTATTGCTGCTGCTCCTAATTTAATATTTCTGTGCTACCATTTATTTCCTTATATTCTTCAAATGTCTTATTTACATTTTAATAGAATTTCTCCTAATTTATTTGAGAGTGCAATCAACCATCTAACATATTTTCTTGAAGAAACCCTTTTTGGTTTTAGAAGTACATACTTCCTCTGCATCTACATATTTTGGGGGGACCTTTTATGATACAGAGTCCAGTTACTGGGTCTCTTAAACTTTGTCATGGTAAACTTTCTTTTATAATCTATAGTCTACTGAACCACTAAATTTTGTTTTGATTTAAAAAAGTTTGTTCCTTTTCATTTTTAAGGGAGAAAATGGAGGTATCTATTGGTCAAGTGTTGACAAGTCTATCTGTAGTAGATGAAAATGTCATTAAACAAATGACCTATGGGGGGGGCAAAAAAATCGCTTATTGGCAGTCAGTGGAACATCTGTCCTTTTTCCTATTGCTACCATTTTATATAAAGTATACATGTATCAGAGATACTGAAAATATTTTTGTTTAGAAAATACGAGTCTTTTTGTCTTATTTTCCCAACTCTGAATCCTTACTGTGTACTATTTCTCAGTCTTGTGTTAACATTATTGATAAAACCATTTACATTGAAGTTAAAATGTTCTATTTAAATACTTATCAACTATTCTAATTCTATAAATCATTAAGATCTGTAGCAGACCTACTTCCTTCATAACTGTTGATGGTTGACAGCAATAGTAAGCCTTATTTTCTTTGTAGTTAGTACCTACCTCATTGCCTGGCCCTGAGTAGAAATGATGTTAGAACGAATGAATGAATGATAGAATGAAAGGAGATGGTGGCTACTTCATGAAATAAGTCTGTTAAATTGGTGATATTTATATTTTGTATTCTTTCCTTAAGGCGACGGATGCTCGGAGGGCTTTTCCTTGCTGGGATGAGCCTGCTATCAAAGCAACTTTTGATATCTCGTTGGTTGTTCCTAAAGACAGAGTAGCTTTATCAAACATGGTATGTATGTGTTTGTAAGTATAGTTGCATTTAGAATAAACTTTTAGCATATTATATTGCTGATGACATGGGAAACCACCTAGCACAGACTTGATACATACTAGGAACACAGATGTTTCCTTTCTTTATTTCCAGTAAGACCTCAGTTTAAGATGTAGAGTATCTGTAGTCTAGTGAATGAGTCTGAGGAACTTGGAAAAGACTATTGCACATGAAAAATAATTGGTTTTTGCCTCCTATATTGGTGGGGAGAGAATTCCATTTATAAAATGCCATTCTATTCTCATACATTCTTAAAAAAGGAGGCTAATATACTAACTGAAATACTCATTTACAACTTAGTGTGAATGAATTTACCCAACCAGTTCTTGAATAAATCTGCTTGGGAAAAAGAATAGCGAGAACTTAAGGAAACCGAACCTGGAAATTAAAAAAAGGGAAACCCCTAAGGGCTAACAAGGGACACCACAGGTGAAGCGAAGATTTTGTCACGAGTTTGCTGAGTGCCAGCCTTGGAACAGAGAATCTAAATCTAGAAATTTGTTTTCTTTGAAATAGCAGATTCCGGCTGGGCATGGTGGCGCGTGCCTGTAAGCAGCAGCCTAGGAAGCCACGATCGAGGCCAGGGATCGTGGTTTGAGTCCCACTGGGGGCACATAGCAAGATCTAGTCCCCAAAAAATAGCTGGGTGTGGTGGCGCGTATTTGTAATCCCAGCTACCTGGGAAGCTGAGGCTGGGGATTGCTTGAGTCTCTGGTACCCCGGGCAACGTGAGCCTGTGGTTCCACAGGCAAAAACAGTGAGACCTAGTCTCAAAAAAAAAAAAAAAAAAAAATTAGATTCCACAATTACATTTAATTTTCATTAATAATTTAATAATTGTCTTCCACCACTCTCATTTGAAGAATGGTTGGGGTCTTAAAATATCCTAGAGCTTGGGATATTAATTAGGTGTTCAGGAAAAGTGTCTTTTCTAGGCTGGGCGTGGTGGCGTTTGCCTGTAAGCTGCAGCCTCGGAAGCCATGACTGAGGCCAGGGATCGTGGTTCGAGTCCTGCTGGGGAACATGTAGGGAGACCTAGTCCCAAAAAAAATAACTGGGCGTGGTGGCACTTTCCTGTAATCCCAGCTACCTGGGAAGCTGAGACTGGGGATTGCTTGAGTCTGTGGTACCCTGGGCAATGTGAGCCTGTGGTTCCACAGGCAAAAATAAAGTGTTTTTTCTCTCACAAGTCCTTGGTAGTTTTAACACCTTAGCTCCCAGCTTCTTGTTATAAATGCTTTATTGGATCTCTTTCCTTCTTATTTGGTGGAAGGCTCTTATCAAGAGCTTTTCTCTCTTTTTTTTTTTTTTAAACTAGATCTCGCTGTTTTTGCCTGTGGAACCACAGGCTCACATTGCCCGAGTACCCCAGCCTCAGCTTCCCAGGCAGCTGGAATTACAGGTGCACGCTACCACGCCCAGCTATTTTTTTGGGACTAGGTCTCGCTACGTGCCCCCGGTGGGACTCGAACCATGATCCCTGGCCCCAGCTGTGGCTTCCTAGGCTGCCGCTTACAGGCATGCACCACCATGCCCCGCCCTCTTACCAAGAGCTCTTGATAAGAAAAGTTAACAGTGCTGAAAGTGGGAAGGGGAGGCAACATTTTGGGGCTATTGTTTAAAGTATTTTATGTAAATCTGTTTAAATTTTCCTTTTTTTTAAAGAATGTAATTGATCGGAAACCATACCCTGATGATGAAAATGTAGTGGAAGTGAAGTTTGCCCGCACACCTGTCATGTCTACGTATCTGGTGGCATTTGTTGTGGGTGAATATGACTTTGTAGAAACAAGGTCAAAAGATGGTGTGTGTGTCCGTGTTTACACCCCTGTTGGCAAAGCAGAGCAAGGAAAATTTGCGTTAGAGGTAAATGTACTTGAAGAGGATTGTTCCAACAGTCCATAACTCCAGGTTGGGGAATTTACATTTCTGATCACTTATTAGTACAGTTATTTGTAACTTAATATGAAATTTGTTGTGCTATTTTGCTTTTATTTTTTTAATATGATTTTGGAATTTACCAGCCTTGGTATTGCATTAACATTTTACAGGAAAATAATTAAGAGATTAATAAAGTGGGATTTATTTATCTGGAAAGTGGGTGGGAAAACGTAATCATATTTTTCATACCAAGTTAAAATGAATTAAAGTTTGACGAACATAAACAAAACTCAGTGCTAAGACAAGACAGTCTTTGGAGGTAGGGCTCCCTGGGGTTTTTAGTAACTTGAGATACTTTGGCTTGCAACAGGATTCCTTTGTGGATTTCTATATGAATTATAAAATATTTATCGGATGGTTCTTTTGTTTATACTTTTATAGGTTGCTGCTAAAACCCTGCCTTTTTATAAGGACTACTTCAATGTTCCTTATCCTCTACCTAAAATTGATCTCATTGCTATTGCAGACTTTGCAGCTGGTAAAGTAAATTTCATTTTATTGCTGAATTGTAATAACTTTTTGATTTTATGATTTTGAGGAAGATGTATGTATGTGTATCAATAAATGTTTATATTTATTTTATGAAGGTGCCATGGAGAACTGGGGCCTTGTTACTTATAGGTATGTTAATGATGCATTACCCTGCCTTACTCCTCAATCACTGATTTCTTTAGTGTTTCACTCCTAATTACAACTGGTAGCTTCTGCTGTAAGATCTGCCGTAAAATTTCCTACCTTCCCCCACTTGCGCGCACATTTCAGAAATGCAGACGAACACCCTCTGGTGCTCCTATCTTAGACTGAGATTTTAAAGTTAGCATCTGGCATTAGTAATATTTTTAGATTTTTTTGTTGGTTGAGTTTCTCATTTTGGTGCCTTCACTTTCTCCCAGTAGTTTCATAGTTATTTATCCAGCTTGAAGAACCTTCCCTGATTTAATATCTTCTAGCCAAGGTTTTACATGTTTTTCATCACAATACAAACATGTGGGTTGTATAATTTTTAAAGTGGATCTGTAAACAGGCTTTTGCTTTTTTTCAATTTCCTTCTTTGGTGAGCTAAGTTCTGGACAGCTTGTTCAGTGTTCTTTCTGGTACTGTGGAATGTATCTTCTCTCTTAATGGAAGGGCTGAAGTAGAATCACCTTTAATCCCTTAGGCAGAGTTTTCCTAAAATTTTAGGCAGCTGTCCTGTCAACAAACTGATAATTAAACTCTCTCGTCAGTTCTTAGATCTTCTGTTGAGTGCTACTGGGACAATCTTCACTTTCCTGGAATGTTTTCTATCCTGTAGACATGGAGGAAATGTTTTCTTGACATGTCTAGCTCCCGATTTGGCCATCTAGTCTCCCTCCCCAATTTGTTTATGTCTGCTTTTATTACAATACTTTTGTTGTTTTGTTTTTTTTAAATACAGGGAGACTGCATTGCTTATTGATCCAAAAAACTCCTGTTCCTCATCACGCCAGTGGGTTGCTCTGGTTGTGGGACATGAACTCGCCCATCAATGGTTTGGAAATCTTGTTACTATGGTATTTAATATTTTTAAGTGCTCAAATATATTTTTTCTCCATCCTGCTGCACATAATTTTGGCTACGTAGTATTTCAGGTTTGGCTAGAACACTATGCCCAAAAATAATTGACTGCTAGAAAAAATTATTTGAAGAGTCCCTCTTTGGAAAGTGCACAATCTTTATTCAGCAGAAAACACTTCCTTAAACTCTTGCAGAATTTGCCTGCAAGTGCAGGAAAAGTGATGATAGTAATTTGGGGGAAGAGTGATTCCATTCTAGGCTGTTGATTCTTCAGTCATATTTATTATGTTGTTCAGTAACTGAAGAGTAACCTGGTAAATGACAGTTAAATCTTTGATTAAGCTGAAATTAAATGTTTTGGGGCCAGATTTTTTGTTGGTTATAAACTGGAAGTATCTCTGCAAAGAAAGAACTGGAGATTCTATAGTCGGTCATATTCCCTGATGACATTTTAGGCTATCAAAGAAGAGAACCTGACTTGGATGGTAGCCAAGTCCACATGTCACAGAAGTAAATCAGAAAGTAAGATGTTTAGCAACTTTTACGTGACTGAGAGAATTTTTAAAGTTAGTCAGACCTTGAAAGAAAGCACTTTCTTTCTGCTTGAGATGTTTAAACCTTTACTCAGGAGTATACTTTTCAAATATAGTTTTATGTAGAATTAAGTATGTTAATACCTGTATTCAAATATGTACAGAAATGTCCTTTTTTCCTAATGCAGCATATTTGTTGCTGTCAAGTAATTGTTTTTGATCAGCTTTGAGTTAATTTATTTTTATGACTGTATTTTGAAACTAACAGCAATAAATTTTATTTATTTGTTTGTTTGTTTGTTTATTTATTTATTTATTTTTGAGACTAGGTCTTGCTATTTTTGCCCATGTAACTGCAGACTCACGTTGTCCAGACTCAAGCAATCCCCAGCCTCAGCTTCCCAGATAGCTGGGATTACAGGCGTGTGCCACCTTGCCCAGCTGTTTTTTGGGACTAGGTCTCACTTTGTTGCCCCAAGCGACACTTGAACTGTGATCCCTAGCCCCAGCCACTTCATAGACTGAAGCTTACAGGCACGAGCCACTGTGCCTGGCAACAGCAATAAATTTTAGTAGGGGAAATGTGCTCTTTAACTTTTTACTGAATTTGAGTATTCTAGTTATTAGATATCAGTTGTTTCGTTCATTACCTGAAGTTTAAGATCTTAGTGATAAGTTGGAAAATGTTGGCTTTGTACCAGCTTATCTAAGTGGAAACAACTATTTAAGTGTCCAAAACACTTAGCTGATAATCTTTTATAACTTACTATTGAAAATAATTTATCTTTTTGGAATTGTAAAGTGCCCTTTAGCTTTTCACCATTGTATTGGCCCTTTAGCATCTCTCTTGGATATGCATTCTTCCCATAAGATACTGTATTAGCAGTAATGTAAACTAGATTGTTATTGAGTCCAAGGGGTTCATCAATTAGCTTCTCTCAGATATTTGATCAAACCAGGTAGGAGAATTGTGAGAATTTAATTACTTCTATCAAGTAATTAAATTTAGATTTAATTACGTGAAATGATGCAGAGGGATAGCTTTTAAAGTACCTTCTCACCTTCCTAAAGGGATTTAGGATCTTTACAGGATTATTGATGGTATTTGGACAGGGCGGGGAGCATGGTGGAATGTCTGAGATCTTGATCACACATGGCTGGGTGATGCCTCTTCATGGGTTGTTCAAAAGGTACAAAAGTGCTCTGTTGGGTGAGAGGTTTTTTATTATGCAAATGAGTATCAATGAATCTAAGATAATGTGAGGTCACTGAGGTTCTTATTTGTGCATGTTTTTCTAACTGGTTTAGGCCAGAATCAAGGCTGACCCTTAGCTCAACAGTCCTAATAAGGCCAGGCACGGTGGCTCGTGTCTGTAAGCTTCAGCCTATGAAGTGGCCGGGGTTAGGGATCACAGTTTGAGTACCACCTGGGGGCCGTAGTGAGACCTAGTTCCAAAAAAAATAGCTGGGCGTGGTGGCGCGCACCTGTAATCCCAGCTACCTGGGAAGCTGAGGCTGGGGATTGCTTGAGTCTGTGGTACTCCGGGCAACGAGAGCCTGCAGTTCCACGGGCAAAAATAGCGAGACCTAGTCTAAAAAAAAAACAAAAACCAGTCCTAATAGCTCTAAGGATTTGTCCTGAAAATGCAAGTTTGTTTTATAAAACTTCCACCTTTCAAGTAACAAAATCTCTTCCTAGAAAGTTGTTTTTTAGTTGATTTTGCATGTGACCCATTATATTCTTTGTCCACTATTGACTCTTAGTAATAGGTGAGAATTTTATGTTTCATAAACATTTTCATTACTGAACTCCTTATTTCTGTTAATTTCCTGTAATATCCTTATTTATACTTTTCTTTTTATCTAGGAAGTTTTGTTTTGTTTTTTTTTTTGAGACTAGGTCTTGCTATTTTCACCCGTGGAACCGCAGGCTCACGTTACCCGGGGTACCACAGACTCAAGCAATCCCCAGCCTCAGCTTCCCAGGTAGCTGGGATTACAGGCGCGCACCACCATGCCCAGGTATTTTTTTTTTTTTTGGAACTAGGTCTCGCTACGGGCCCCAGGCGGGACTTGAACCACGATCCCTAGCCCCGGCCGCTTCATAGGCTGAAGCTTACAAGCACGAGCCACCGTGCCCGGCCTTTATCTAGGAAGTTTAACTTTTTTATTTGGCAGTGATTATTTTCTAGTCACTATGGAAATTATTCCCCAGCTTTCCTTGTTTAGTTCTGGCAGTTTTCTATTTTTTTCTCAAAAGAATTTTTAAAAAAAATTTATTTAAATATAAATTCACATCATTGCAATCCCAGGGATTTACCCCCCCTCCCTTCCCATCCCCCCTTTCCCTCCTGCCCATAGTTGTGTGCTTCAGTTTGGTGCTTAGCTTGCTTTGTCCTTTCCTCATGGCCTTTGTTTACTTTTTTTCATTATGTCCCATATATTAGTGAAACCATTTGACCTCTTTCTCTTTCTGACTTGCTTCTGCTAGTATAATTCCTCTAAGTACATCCATGTTGTCATAAAGTCGTCAAAATTGTCATTCTTAATTGATTCGCAAAAGAATTTTTAAGAGAACGAAGTTTTATATGACAACATAGCTTCTTGCCTACATTTTATCCACTCTCTTTCCCTTTTCCATATAAGGTCCTTTCCCCCCTTCCCCTCTTTTCTCCTTTTCTGCACTTAGCAGTATTTTTTAAAATGTCCTTCAAGCATAATGGCAGTATCTCCAGCTGCTTTTCTTGACTTTCTTTTGGGCATGTCTTTTGTTAAGAGATGTGAGTTATGGCCAGGCACATGGCATGTGCCTGTAAGCATCAGCCTAAGGAAGCTGTGACAGGGACCAGGGATCGTGGTTTGAGTCCCGCTTGGGGCAACGTAGTGAGACCTAGTTCCAAAAAAAAATAGCTGGGCATGGTAGTGCATGCCTGTAATCCCAGCTACCTGGAAAGCTGAGGTTGGGGATTGCTTCTTGATGTACCCTGGGCAACATGAACCTGGGGTTCCATGGATAAAAATAGTGAGACCTAGTCTCAAAAAAAAAAATAAATAAAGGAGAGATTTAAGTTATTTCTGAAGTGTTTGGAATTGAAATCTGGTCATAAGTATTTAGAGTGTCATGAAAGGACCAATGAGGGTTTTTTTTGTTTGTTTGTTTTGTTTTTTTTTTTCCAGATTAACAAAATGACAAGTGTTTTGTTTTGTTTCTTAACATATTTCCATCTCCTTTTCTTAGGAATGGTGGACTCATCTTTGGTTAAATGAAGGTTTTGCATCATGGATTGAGTATCTGTGCGTAGACCACTGCTTCCCAGAGTACGATATCTGGACTCAGTTTGTGTCTGCTGATTACACCCGTGCCCAGGAGCTTGATGCTCTAGATAACAGCCATCCTATTGAAGTGAGCCATGCTTTTCATCAATTGGCCATTGCTCTGACTTTTATTGAAATATGTAACTTGTTATGGAGCTACTTAGGACTCTAAAAAGAAAACTGCATGGGTGTTTTCTCTTGTTTTTATATTTTATTATTTCCAGACTGCAAGGTTAAGTTCTAATTGTCTTTTCAAGGTAGACAGTTTAAAAATGTGATCTTTGCAGAGGCAAGTGCCCATAAATATTCACTAAAATTTTTATGGTTTTTATGATAAAACCATACCTACTGGGTAATATGCATAGGAGGAAACATCAAGATTTCATTTGTTCAAAGAAAAATTCTGAACATACTTTCTTCGTTGTCATTGTCTGTTTTTGCATGTTTTAGTTCTCTTGACAGCCTAAACTATTTTATTTATATAAATTTTGCCTCCAAAGATTTATTCTAGCTTGACAAATCTAACCAGGGTTCGATACACTGTTAACATTAGTACAAGAAGTCAAATATTTTCTCTCCCCTTCTTCTGCCTGGTGTCTTAACAAACAGACCCATAGTGACTTATCTCTCACCGTAGCAGAGCGAAAACTGGGACCCCAGGCCCTTGGAGCTAGTAGGGATCCTGTTCTGTGTTCCAGTTTTTTAAATATTAGTTACTATACTTGTTTAAAAAGGAGCATTATTATCCATTATGAATGAGCTAAAGGCAGAAATATATTTCATGAGTTAGACTTTCCTAGAAAGCTTTTTATGTAATTCAGTATTACAGGCTGTCTGCTTCCTGTCATAACCCTGAATCACACTGTCTGCCAGGTCAGTGTGGGCCACCCTTCTGAAGTTGATGAGATATTTGATGCAATATCGTATAGCAAAGGTGCCTCTGTCATCCGAATGCTGCATGACTACATTGGGGATAAGGTAAAAAAAAAAGTTTTTTTTTAAATTTTACATTCTTTTATGGTGAAATTATAAGGGTGTGTGTGTGTGTGTGTGTGTGTGTGTGTGTGTGTGTGAAAAATGTCTGGTTTTATTTAGGTTGAGTTTCAAATGATTTTTCTAGAAATTACTTAGAAGGATATTCCCCCACCCTGACTTATCTTCACTTCTTTTTATATTGACCTCTTTTGGCCTCTTAGGTGAATGATGTGCAGATATGTTTGCTGATGGGTGGAAAACTTAAAAGCAAAGTTGAAGGCAGAGTTTGCATTCTTAAGTTAAAGGCAGTGACATTAGAGAGCTTTATTTTTCAGTAAATCTGACGTTCAGGTAATTTGAATTACACTCATTTTTGAGAAGTAATAGGCAGATATGCTGTCAATTCTGAGGTCTGCCTCTTCTGAATTTTAACCATTGTGTTGTTTTTTCAGGATTTTAAGAAAGGAATGAACATGTATTTAACCAAGTTTCAACAAAAGAATGCTGCCACAGGTAATCTTTAGTAGCTTGAGATAGAAATGAGATAAAATGTGGAGACTCTCCAGGGTGAATTGTTACATCTTTTTCCTAAATGCTTCACTTTCAGTGCAAGGATAGGAAATAAAGTTGGCTTATTTGAAGCCACGGGTTAAGTCACAGATCAGCATGAATCAAGAACCATGGCCTCTTGGTCACCCTCAGCTTTCCAATAGTTGAGTGTCTGGCCACTCTCTAGAGTCTGAAGAGTTGTTTACCTTACTGGAGCATGTTATTTTTTATTTGTTTTTGTGGCCCTAAATTGATCATTAGCCATATAGCTAGGTATAAACGAACTGTTTTGAGAAGGGAATGTGTGGAATTGATAAAATTACAATGAAGTTTTAGCATTATTATTTTTTTTTTGAGACTAGATCTCGCTATTTTTGCCCATGGAACTGCAGGCCCACGTTGCCCAGGGTACCATGGACTCAAGCAATTCCCAGCCTCAGCTTCCCAGGTAGCTGGGATTACAGGCGTGTGGCGCCACACCCAGCTGTTTTTTGGAACTAGGTCTTACTACAGGCCCCAGGCAGGACTCAAACCGCGATCCTTAGCCCCGACCACTTCATAGGCTGAAGCTTACAGGCATGAGCCACTGTGCCCGGCGGAAGTCTTAACATTCTTAGCCTAGGATGGTCTGTAATTTATACAGTAGCTGGGCCAAATGAAGACTAAAAGTGTAAAAGTTGATTAAAGATGAAGAAGAGGGCCAGGCATGGTGGTGCCTGCCAGTAAGCGGCAATCTAGGAAGCTGTGACCGGGGCCAGGGATTGTGGTTCAAGTCCCACTGGGGGCACATAGCAAGATCTAGTCCCAAAAAAATAGCTGGGGGTGGTGGCTTGTGCCTATAATCCCAGCTATGTGGGAAGCTGAGGCTGGGGATTGCTTGAGTCTGTGGTACCTCAGGCAACGAGAGCCTGCAGTTCCACAGGCAAAAAATAGCGAGACCTAGTCTCAAAAAAAAAAAAAAAAAAAAAAGATGAAGAGCCAGAGTCAAGAATTTTGAGTTCTTTTGTGAACCACGACAGTTTACAGAACAAGATTAGTTTAATGTTATTAGTATCTCATAGAATGACAGAAGTTCAGAGAGACCTGGCCAGGGGTTGTTCCTGAGGTTTGTGACCTGTGAATTAAAAATACAGTATCTGTTCAGGAAATGATGTAACTGTGACTCTCTCTCCACTTCCCCACCTTGTAAATTTCCATCTCAGTTTGTAAAGTAGCGAGGCATTCTATTCCTTAAAGCAGACTCATAGAAAAACAAGCTTTTAGAAGTTTTCTAAATCTCCACTCATATATAATGTATGAGGAACAGTACTTCTTCGGCTGTAATGTCAACAGTCACCTGAGGTCAATTAGAATGTTTCTACTTCAGTGGGTCTGATCTGAGGCTGGAGAGGCTGCATTTCTAACAAGTCAGTGCTAGTAATTCAAGGGCTACCCTTTGAATAACAAGGCCTGCCATGTAACTTTGTGTTTTTGTTGTTACTTATGAAAGGCGTTTGGCAGTTGAACGCTTTTCAGTTGCTATCCCAGGCTTTCGTGTACTGGCTGCAGTTCCAGTGTCTGTCCCCACACATTCCCAAAAGCAGGTCCTACTGCTGTGGATGTGATGTCTTTGCTGGAACCCTGCAGTTGCCATCTAACTCCTCGCTTCTTGCCTTCACTCACTTCAATTTCCGTTCCTGCTCTGAGGCCTAAGCTTCTTTCTAAAGTGGATATTGAACCAGGTGTGGTGGAGCGTGCCTGTAGTCCCCGCTACCTGGGAGGCTGAGGCTGGGAATCACTTGAGTCCATGGGTTCAAGATAACTGTGGGCAACATAGCGAGGCCTAATCTCTTAAAAATTAAAAAATGAATAAAGTGGATATTGAATTGTACCCCTATTGATGTCACATTCCCTTCTCAGTAAAGTCTGTATTTCTCTGTAACCTGTGCAGTTCTGAGCGGTTCTGCCCACTCAGATACTTTAGCCTGGTCACCTCTTACTCCCACGTACGTGCCCTCTTCAGCTTATTTGAACATATTGCTGTCAGTGATGTTCTTTATCTTTTCTTACGCTTCCTCCTCTGGACACAGACCATCTATTCTTTCTGACATGCCCTTTCCTCCCAGCTCTTTAAGATGCATACCCAAGTCAAATCTTGCGAAGCCTTTATTTTCTTTAGATTTTTCTCTATCCGTGGATTTTTCCTCTGTGCATGCCCCCATTGTAGCATCTGACCCATTATATTGCTGTTTACTAACCTTGCCGCCTCTACTGTTTGGCCATATGAGTCTCACGTCAGCCTGATCGGCGTTGAGTATTAATGCCCATTAATTGAATGGATGTGATGGTTTTGTTTGTGAATGATTGTTTACTAGTGACATTGAACTTGCTCCTACTTGTTTCTATTCTTGTTTGAACTTTATATATAATTTCTTATAAGTAAATTGAAGTATAATTTTTTTAAAATAAATTGAAGCGTTAATGGCATCTTAGAACATAAAATCAGTTTTTGTGATACTTTACTTAATGGAGAGATAAGGGGGCACTGGGATTTGGCCCTTTGTTTCCTGAGCCTGAAGGAACCAAAGAGTTGACTGAAAATTCAGGGTTAAGAATCACATGAAATTTATGGCTTGTGTGAGAAAAGAAAATGTAAACATTGTAGATTTTCATTGTTTGTGTTTTATCATCTAGAGGATCTCTGGGAAAGTTTAGAAAATGCTAGTGGTAAGCCTATAGCAGCTGTGATGAATACCTGGACCAAACAGATGGGATTTCCCCTCATTTATGTGGAGGCAGAACAGGTAAATTTATGTTATTCGTCTAAGACTATATTAAATGTATTCAGTAGTGTTATAAAATTTGTTTTTCTGTACTTTTAAGTATTGTAGGTAATATTTAACCAACTCTTGTATTCTTTTCTCAGTGATATACAGTCTGCTTTCCATTATCACTAACAGTATTCATGCTTATGGTAGGACAAATGTTGCCTATTCTTATTGCAAAAATTCAACACCAATTTATAATATTATTTAGAATCAGTTTTTAATTTTGGTTGAATGGTAATGTGATTTTGATTAGAATTTTTTTTCATCTATATTAGTTCAACTGAATTCAGAGAAATGAATTCAATGAGATGAACAGAGTTCATTGTTTCCTGAGTTCAATTCAAAATGAGAACAGGGATGAGAATTTCACATCAGCCTTCAGTGCTTACTTTCAGAAAGTTTTAACTTGATGTAGCATAAATGAATAAAATTGTTCTCAGATGTTTTTGCCAGGGTTTTGCGAGCTGCATTCATTTTTTTTGCAAGAAGGCTCCAGCTCCTTCTTGAGATGTGTTTTTGTGGTTCTGCATTGTTCACAAAGTTTCACAAAAATTTTCTTCAGGCTGGGCACGGTGGCTCGTGCTTGTAAGCTTCAGCCTATGGAGTGGCCGGGGCAAGGGATCGCGGTTCGAATCCCACCTGGGGCCCGTGGCGAGACCTAGTTCCAAAAAAATAGCTGGGCGTGGTGGCGCGCTCCTGTAATTCCAGCTACCTGGGAAGCTGAGGCTGGGGATTGCTTGAGTCTGTGGTACCCTGGGCAACGGGAGCCTGCGGTTCCACGGGCAAAAATAGTGAGACCTAGTCTCAAAAAAAAAAAAAAAATTTCATGTGTCAATTTAAGTTAAATTAGTAAATTTGCTTAAGAATTCAAGATAATACTTATCTCAGAATACACCCATATTGACACAGTGTATTTCAGTGCTTATTAGTTATCCTGCCAAAACCACATAGCTGTATTTTATAATAAAGAATATACATTGAAGGAGATTTCATTTGGATTGGCTGCAGGCATTTGAAAGGGCAATTGAGGGACTGCAGTTGATCCTACTTGGTGGGGAAAGATACCTGTAAGTTCAGGGATGCAGCTCTGTGACTGTTCTATTTCTGGTCTTCTTAGTCCACTTTGGACTAGTCTGTTATAGGGCATGGCTGATCAAACTCAACATTAATACTCTTTGTAGACTGACAAATAGCTTTCATTCTACCTGTTTTAAGAATAATAACATACAAAAATGATTGTTTCTGCATCTAGGAATTTCATTGCCTTGAAAACAACACTTCAAAGTAACCACTTTAGTAATTACACATAAAACAGACTATTAGATCATATTTTTTTCTTCAAACAGAGCACACTTCTAAGCACATACTAGTTTATTGGTTTGAACAGAAATTCTACTCATACTCCATGATCATTGTTATTGGCATTCAGTTAACTTTTCCCATCAAACTCCTTTCAAGACCTTGCTTTCTTTGTTTTTTATCGACATGCATGGCTAAACTTATCCTCTAGTTTGCATTATAATACAAGCCTATTTATAACCCTTAATTCTTTTAAAGATAGAGCTCTGTAACACATAATCTCTTGATTACAATCTGTTTTTTATTTGTATTCCCTAAATTTAAATATTTTTTGTTTCATTTATTTCTGAATTGATTTAGAAGTTACCTGTAAATTTTTTCAAGAAAATCTGTGTAATATATAACTAATCTATAAGGTAATGCCGGGCACGGTGGCTCATGCCTGTAGCCTATGAAGCAGCCGGAGCTAGGGATCATGGTTTGAGTCCTCCATGGAGCCCGTAGCGAAATCCGGTTCCAAAAGAAATAGCTGGGCATGGTGGCGCGTGCTGTAATCCCAGCTACCTGGGAAGCTGAGGCTGGGGATTGTTTGAGTCTGTGGTACCCCGGGCAGTGAGAGCCTGCGGTTCCACGGGCAAAAATAGCGAGACCTAGTCTCAAAAAAAAAAGTAAATAAACAAGGTAGTGTTTTATATATAATGTAGTAGTTTAAGGTATCAAAGTGGCCATTGCTTCCTGAAATTTTAGTTGATTAATTCTGTCCTTTGAAGTAATTTTGCCTGTGAAGATCATTTGCCCACTTTCACTTTTTGCCCAGTTTTAAAATGTGGTGTTTAAAATTTTCTAGGGCATATTGACAAATGATGAAATAAGGGAAATGGCTGCTAGTTATTGAATTTTTTTTTTTAATATGGCTTGCCTTTGCTGCTCCTAGCATTTTAGGTTTTTTCTTTTTACAGTTTTTATAGTCCCTCCCCCCTCCCATCTTACGGAAAACTTCATCCTTTGAACTATGATGTGTGCTTCTTTCATGTTTAGGAATCATCCTATAGATTTGCATCCTGAACATGGAACCCATGTCCTAGTACAGTGTCACCATTTTTCATCACTGTATCAGAGACATCTTGCCTACTCCAGTTTTATCGTCTGTTATATCACAGAAATATCACCCCCTCCAAAGACAAAAATGTGTTACTAATGCTATCGCTTTTGTTATGCTGCTTTAGGTAGAAGACGACAGGTTACTTAGGTTGTCCCAGAGGAAGTTCTGTGCCAGTGGACCATACATCGGTAAGCAAACAACCATAGACAGAAGTTGATGAGTGCATTTGGATACCCCACGGGTAGTGTTCCAACTAATGAAATAGCTGCTAGCCATATTTTAAGAGAATTAGGAAAAATAAGAAAATAGCAACAGAATAAAAATGAAATCTAGGAAATCAAAAAAGGGGACTCATGGAGTATTTATAGTGTCATAGTCTCAGATTTTTTTAAAAAATTCCTGTCTCTGTGTGTTATCAAAAGCTCTGATGAATAAAGAAAGAACACCAAGAAGGAATGGCTCTAACCTTAACCGCTAGAAGACTTGGTGACTGATTTTTTTTTTGTTTGTGTGTTTTTCTCTTTAGGCAGAATATGTAAACACACATATAAACCCAATTATTATTTGGATTTATTATATACCAGTCATTGTGCTAGGTATTAAAACTAAACCTTATGGCCAGGCATGATGGTGCATGCCTGTAGGTGGCAGCCTAGGAAGCCACGGCCAGGATCAGGGATCGCGGTTTGAGTCCCGCTGGGGGCACGTAGTGAGACCTAGTCCCCCCAAAAAAAACAGCTGGGCGTGGTGGTGTGTGCCTGTAATCCCAGCTACCTGGGAAGCTGAGGCTGGGGATTGCTTGAGTCTGTGGTACCCTGGGCAACGTGAGCCTGCGGTTCCACAGGCAAAAATAGCAAGACCTAGTCTCAAAAAACAACAACAACAACAAAAACACCCATAAAACTAAACCTTATTTCATATTCTCAAAAACCTTATAGGTGGGCATTATTATTTCCTTGTTATAAATGAGGGAGTTAGAGTTAGTTAAATTGCTCAAGATTATCCATCTAATAAGACAGAGTAGAAATTCAAGTAAATAGTTGGATTTATGGCTGTATACCCTTGAATACCACTTAACTCTGCTGCTTAAAGTATTTTGCAGTATATGTATGTGTTTAAATGTGAGTATGTCAATCTCTTTTACTCAGAAAATTAAGATTGATTGGAAAATCAAAAAAGTAAAGTGCTTTTCTGTACCTTCCTTGCTTCCTTTAAAACAGTATTTCTCGATAGGGGTGGTGCCTTTTCATTTTCTGCCCACCCAGATATAATGATGTGTTCTTAGCCAAGGCTAAGAGATCTAGCCTAGCCTTGCCCAATTTGAATTACCCTTTTAATGAATATGTCCAATGAGTCAGATGGTCGGTTTATTTCTGCCTCATGTCTGTAATTTGCATTGTAGGAGTGACAGGTTTTACAAGGTTGTTTTTTTTTTCTAGGGCTCTATAATCAAAATAGGCAATATTAAAACCCAAGAATATCTCCTTGTCATGAAGAAATTTTAATTTCTTTAACCTGATAGCATAAAGCTATGTAATCTATTAAAATATTTCCTCTTTTTGGCATCTTAATGCAAGGTCTGTTTTGCTGTCTGACACCCAAGCAAGTGTGTACATCTTTTTACAAAAGTTTTGGCTGTTAGATATGACTCTCCAGTGATGATATTCCCCAGCTTCAAGTATGTGTCCTATGGTTCACAGAGACAGAGACCAGTCCTTCAGTATTTCATCAGTGTAGTATATGTTAAGAAGTGCACCTTAGAATTTGTTTTAAATACTCTGAGAATTTTCATCTACTTGACATTTAACAGTAAAATCACTGTCTCTATTGCTCTGCAAAAGAAAGTAACTGTTAGATTAAAATTGTATTTGTGCTTCTACAAATGAGTAAATTGTTCTTTTTTTTCCTTCTCACTATTGTGATTTTGCTAGTAAATTATCTGTTACTTTGCACTTAAATTATTTGGGTTACCTAAAAGATTTTTACCATACCATTAAAAATTAGCTATATTGGGCCCGGACATGGTGGTGCATGCCTGTAAGCGGCAGCCTATGAAGCCACAGCCAGGGATTGCGGTTTGTGTCCCGCTGGGGGCATGTAGTGAGACCTAGTTCCCAAAAAATAGCTGGGCTTGGTGGTGCACGCCTATAATCCCAGCTACATGGGGAGCTGAGACTGGGGATTGCTTGAGTCTGTGGTACCCCAGGCAACATGGGCAAAAATAGTGAAACCTAGTCCCTAGTCTCAAAAAAAAAAAAAAAAAAAAACTATATTAGCTTAACAATTAACACTGAAGCACATGTGTAGACACCACCAGTCCTCTCTCCACCTTACCTTCCGTCTCTTCCACTGAGCAATTATTTTTCAAGTTTTCTATTTTTTATTCCCTTGCTAAAGGAGAAGACTGTCCCCAGTGGATGGTTCCTATCACAATCTCTACTAGTGAAGATCCCAACCAGGCCAAACTGAAAATTCTTATGGACAAGCCAGAAATGAATGTGGTTTTGAAAAATGTCAAGCCAGACCAATGGGTGAAGGTGAGTCCAGAAACGGCATGGCTGTCTTTACCCAAATTCACTTATTTCTTTCCCTTCCTTCATGCAATTTATGGTTGACTCAAGATTCGAGTGCCCTCTAGTTTAGGCCAGGACTTGAAAAACAAAAATCAGTTGTGGGAAATTTATGGTAAATTGCCCAAATTTTACCTTCATGTTAGGTAGAGGAGTGGTAGATAAGCAGATAAAAGATGGAATCATTGTGGGGGGGGTGAACAGGGAGAGAAAGTAGACTCTGTGAAGTGACATTAACTAAATGTTTGTAGTCTTGCAACTTCAAACCACCCTGTCATTGTAATGATATGTTAACTTCAGTGATGTGTTGTCATCATTATGTGTACAACTATAATCAAGTGAGATCAGACATATAATAATCAGTTTGTCACTGAAATGTGAAATTCCTTTTGCTGTTGTTTTAAACCCATTCCACATAAACAACAGCTGATAAATATTTTTCATTATTCTTTGTACTTACCGTGATAAAAGTATCTACACAAACTTTTCTTTCAATAGGTTTCTAATAGTACTTGTATTTTGTCTCAGACTTTCTGTGCATTTCTGAAAAGAGCTAGTTCTCCTTC
>PVHY01008103.1:36669-63657 GCA_004024945.1 Uropsilus gracilis
GTAATTAGGTAAACAGAGATGGATCCTACAGTAAAAGATAAAAAATAGCCGGGCACGGTGGCTCGTGCCTGTAAGCTTCAGCCTATGAAGCGGCCGGGGTTAGGGATCGTGGTTCAAGTCCCGCCTGGGGCCCGTAGTGAGACCTAGTTCCAAAAAATAGCTGGGCGTGGTGGCATGCGCCTGTCATCCCAGCTATCTGGGAAGCTGAGGCTGGGGATTGCTTGAGTCTGTGGTACCCTGGGCAATGAGAGCCTGCGGTTCCCCGGGCAAAAATAGCGAGACCTAGTCTCAAAAAAAAAAAAAAAATAGTTAAAAAATAAAGTTGTACTTGATTGTGACTGATTTTCAATATCGATATATAAATAGTAAAATTTTTTTTACTGTTATTTTACTATTGAAGTATATATTTAAAATATTTTTGAATGTTGGTAAATAACATTTAAAGAATAATGGTCATCAGTGTTTATCTGACTCCAAAAATCTTAAGAAATTTCTTTTAAAACCATGTAATTCCTTAAAATTTGTCACATAACAGCTGTTATTCTATTGAGGTTCTTCGCTCAGTAGACGATGTTTGCAAAGGCTAATTTATTTACTACTCTCCAGTCTACTGAGATTAGAAATAGAAACTTACATTACTGTCTCCCTCCTTCCCCTGTTCTTCTCATTGTCCCTCACTTTGCCCCCTTCCCACTAAGTCAAATACCTTGTTTTCTTTTGCCTTTTTATTCATCTCTGACAATTGGTTTCTACCAGTATGTATTATTTCATTACAACCTTTGTCTGGTAAATTAGCATTTATGTTGTTTTTTTACCTAATCCCAGAACTCTATTCACACCCACAGCAAACTGGTTTTGAAAATCAGCAGAACTGTTTAATTATACCTGTTGGGTGTCTTTTCAGTTAAACCTGGGAACTGTTGGGTTTTATCGGACCCAGTATAGCTCAACCATGCTGGAAAGTTTATTACCAGGCATTCGTGACCTTTCTCTGCCTCCTGTGGACCGACTTGGATTACAGAATGACCTCTTCTCTTTGGTAAGCCTCTCACAGTCAAGTACTATGATAGATTTTGTTGATTAAAGGATTTTATTTTCCTGGAGTGTCTTACTGAAATATAATTAGAACACAGCTCTTCCTGAAAGTTAAACACCTTTGGGACCAGAGAAAACGACTAATTATTAATTAACATGATAAGATCAACCTATTTAGGGCTAGGCATGGTGGCGCATGCTTGTAAGCGACAGCCTAGGAAGCCATGGCGGGGACCAGGGATCGCGGTTCGAGTCCTGCCCGGAGCAATGTAGCGAGACCTAGTTCCAAAAAAATAGCTGGGCATGGTGGTGCATGCCTGTAATCCCAGCTACCTGGGAAGCTGAGGCTGGGGATTGCTTGAATCTTGGTACCCCGGGCAACGTGAGCCTGCGGTTCCATGGGCAAAAATAGCGAGACCTAGTCTTAAAAAAAAATAAAAAAAGATCGACCTATTTAACTTACCAGAAACCAATCCCATGTCATTACTCCTAACCCAACTTTTTCCAGCAGTAGTTAATCTAGTCTTTGTAAAGCAAAAATTTATTTTAACAGAATTACATAGGAGCCATAAAGAAATTTTCTTACTTTTAATGATGAATTTAATAATTTATATACTTTTAAAATATTGGTTATATTTTGGAAAATCTAGAATGTTTTCACATTCTGTTTTACTTGAAATTTAATAGTTCATTAGCACTAGAATCATGTTTATATATGACTTTATTCCAGGAATAATCTAAGGCAATAATTAGGAGTATTATCTCTGACCTCAGCATAGGTTAGATAATTTGTAGATGTCTTTGTGATAAAATTGTCAGGTTCCTCCTAGTGTTCCTTCAAACTGGACTTGAAATTTTCCCTTCCCTCTGCAGTTACTAGTTTTGGATTCTTCTGTATAAAATACAGATTAGCATTGATGCACAAAACCTCACATCTGCTGACCTCATTTGAGCGACCTGTCCCAGGAGAGTGGTGTTTGTGCAGTTGGCTGCCATAACAGAAGTTCTTTTTCCTGACTCAGTTCTGAAAGGACTCTGAATTTGTAGTGTTTTCAAGTTTGTGTTCTCTTAGAAACGAGTGAAAGACAGGCTGAAGTTGACATAGTTTGCAGGTTTGAAAGAGTTCTGTCAAAAACTGAACCCCCAATTACTTTTGCAACTTTTCTGACAGTATGAACATTTTCGAAGAAAAACAATTCCAAGGCCTCAGAAACCAAAAAGGAGGAGGAAGTTAACTTTTTTCTTTTTTTCTTTTTCCTTTTTTTTTTTTTTCTGTTGTTCTTTCCAAATTGGTAGAATTTAGAGACTAGGTCTCACCATGTGGCCCAGGGTAGTCCCGAACCTGCAGACTCAAGTGATCCCCAGCCTCAACCTTCCAAGTAGCTGGGCTTACAGGCACGTGCCACTGCGCCCAGCTTAGAATTTTTGCATATTTTTTTAGGTGGCTCTTTTATAAATAGCAAAATAATAAATACGAATGTTGACATGATGCCACTGTTACTCTAACAGCCTTCTCAGCATATAGTTTCCATTTTCTTTAAACCAAGGATATAACTAAAGAGCAATAGATAAGTTCAAAAATGTATGTTTGTATTTTTTTGTTTTATTTTTGTTTGAAGACTAGATTAATTTGTGTTTTTTCCTATCCCAGGCTCGAGCTGGAATCATTAGCACTGTAGAGGTTCTAAAAGTCATGGAGGCTTTTGTGAATGAGCCCAATTATACTGTGTGGAGCGACCTGAGCTGTAACCTGGGGATTCTCTCAACTCTCTTGTCCCACACAGACTTCTATGAGGAAATCCAGGAGTTTGTGAAAGATGTCTTTTCACCTATAGGGGAGAGACTGGGCTGGGACCCCAAACCTGGAGAAGGTAATAGATGTACTGAATGTGGGAAAGAATTGATCAGAAACTAATTCTTTTTAAACATTTTTACTATTTTATTAAGGTAACATTGATTTACAACACTATATGCTTTAAAGATATAGGTTCACACCTCTTCAATTGTGTTACCACACCACACCCACCACCAAAGCACCAGTAACCCTCTGCTATAGTCCATTTGTTGTCCCCCCACCCCCACTCAAGAAGCCAGGATTCTGCAGTCAGATTTCTAGGATTTGTTTTTTATGTTGGTGGTTTTCTGTTTGTTTGTTTGTTTGCTTGTTTGCTTTAAAGAGACTAGGTCTTGCTGTTTTGCCCAGGGTTGTCTTGAACCCGTGGACTCAAGTGATCCCAAGCCTCAGCCTCCCAGGTAACTGGGATTACAGGCACATGCCACCACGCCCGGCTACACTAGGATTTGTTTTGATATAATTTTACCTATTTGTTTTGAAGAAAATCAGAGCTATAAAGGGATCGACTGGAGAGAGATGTAGGGTCAGATGTGGGGAAATTTTTTTTTAAGGTGGGACATTCAGTAACATGTTTTTATGCTGATGAAAATGATGCAGTACTAATAAGAAAATTTATGATGAGCAAGAGAGGGGTAATTACTGGTGTGATGATGACTGCATAATGGAGAGGAGTCTGGACCCAGGGCACAAATGGAGGAGCTGACTTTAAACAAGAGCACAGATGGATAGAAATAAGGCTAGGAGGATGTATATGGACTGTAGGCAACTGTTGTACTTTTCCTTCTTGATGATCATAATGTGAACCTTTGGGGCTCAGAAACACCTTTGTGATTTAGAGAGAATTAACTCCCTAATTTCATAGATATAGAATAACACAACAAGTCATTACCAAAATTTGCCGGTTCTTTTTTTTTTTTTTTTTTTTTTTTTTTTTTTTTTTTTAAGAGACTAGGTTTTGCTCTGTGCCCAGAGTAGTCTCAAACCTGCGGACTCAAGTGATTCCTAGCTCTTCCACCTTCCAAGTAGCTGGGATTACAGAAGCACGCCACTATACCCAGCCCCCAAAATTGCTGATTCTTAGAAGAACCTTCACAAGGAGGCTGGGCATGGTGGCGCATGCCTGTAAGCGACAGCCTAGGAAGCCGCAGCGGGGCCAGGGATCGCGGTTCAAGTCCCGCTGGGTGCACATAGCAAGACCTAGTTCCAAAAAAATAGCAGGGCGTGGTGGTGCACACCTGTGGGAAGCTGAGGCTGGGGATTGCTTGAGTCTGTGGTACCCCGGGCAACATGAGCCTGTAGTTCCACAGGCAAAAATAACAACACCTAGTCTCAAAAAAAAAAAACCTTCACAAGGGCCTAGTTAATGGTATCTGCTGGTCTCCAGTGTTTTTTGCTGAACTATGGTTTAAGTTGGGCAAAACGCAGTTTCAGTGTCATGGCCCCATGGCTTGACAAAGCATGCATTCCTCCCACCGCAGGCAGGCACCTCAGGCCCCTTCCTGTGTCAGTCAGTGCTATCTCCCTGTCCAACAGGGACATGATTCTGAATTCTTTCACCCTAGATTACTATTCTTTTCTAGAACTTTGTGTAAATGGAATTGTAACAGACATTCTGTTCTCTCTGACGTGTCTCAGTTCTTAAGATACAGCCAGATTGTTCCTTCTTACTGCTGGGTATTATTTCATTTATAAATTTACCATAGTTACTGTCCACTTTGCTATTGCAATCCATTAGATGTTGTGCTAGTGCTAACTTTTTTAAGATATAAGTGACATAAAATTCACCTTTTTAAAGTACAATTTAGTTCTTTTTTTAAAGTATGCTTACAAGATTGCACAGCTATTATAACCTTCTAATTCCAGAACAGTGTCTTTATGCTGAAAGGAAACTCCACACCCATTGGTAGTCACTCCCCACTTTTGGGCAGCCCCATTCCTGGGAAACCACTAAACTGCTTTCTGTCTCATGGATTTTGCCTATTCTGGACATTCCATGTAAATGGAATTATACCCGATGTGACCTTTCGTGTCTGGCTTTTTTCAGCTGGGATAAGGTTTTGAAAGCTGATTCATGTTGCAGCATGTGTTAATACTTCATTCCTTTTTTATAGCCAGATAATATCCCATCATGGATATACAACATTTGTGTGTCTGTCAGTTGATGGATGTTTTTGATTATTTTCACTTTTTGGTGTTATAAATAGTACTATGAACATTTATTTATATGCAGAGTTTTTTTTTGTTTTTTTTTTTTTTTTTTTTTTTTTTTTTTTTTTTTTTTTTTTTTTTTTTTTTTTTTTTTTTTTTTTTTTTTTTTTTTTTTTTAATGAATGCATGCTTTCACTTCTCTTTTGTTTACACCTAAGGGTAGAATTGCTGGGTCATAGGCTAACTGTTTAGTTTACCAGGCTGTTTTCCTAAGTGTCCATACCATTTTATATTCCTACCAACAATGTATAAGGGTTTTGATTCCTCCACATCTTTGCCAACACTTGTTATTGTCTTGTCTTTTTGATTCCAGCCATCCTAGTGGGTATGAAGTGGGATCTCCTGTGGTTTTAATTTGCATTTCCCTAATGATCAATGATGTTGAACATCTTTTTATGTGCTTATTGGCCATTTGCATATCTTTGGAGGAATGGATCCATCAGATTTTGATTTTAAAAATTTAAGATTTCAACTTATTATACACAGCATGCTAGTTCTGTAAGTGGTCTTTCTCTGAACTTTGGGTCAAAACTGCATGATCTAAGTCCCTTCCTTTCACATGTAATTCTTAGTACTGTAATTACCTAGACAGACTGAACATTTAGTAAACTCAGATAGTTGGCATTTGTGACTGTTGACAAAGTCAGCTAATTTGTTTACTTGCCTAGCATTTCACTTTACTTTCATAAGTTAATAAACTTAAATGTTTCTCAGGCACTGTGGTAAATAATTGTGTGTTCAAGATTGTAGGCGTGGTATAACACAATTATAAGATATCCAGGTGGCATATTTGTAGAGACAGACTTTTAAGTACTTCTGTATCTCTTTCACTTCTCAATCAGGTCATCTAGATGCACTCTTGAGGGGCTTAGTTCTAGGAAAACTAGGAAAAGCTGGACATAAGATAACGTTAGAAGAAGCCCGCCGTCGGTTTAAGGATCACGTGGAAGGGAAACAAATTCTCTCTGCTGATCTCAGGAGTCCGGTGAGTTTTCCCTGATCTCTAGGTCACTGCATCATTTCTACGTAGCATGGAATTTGTTATGTACGTACTACATAGCATACTATTTATTTAATAGTACCCAAAAATGACTGACCCGCAAGTCATGTTTGACTATTTTGATATAGGCTGTGAAGATGGTTGGTAGCTAGCTTCTCATTTGTTTAAAAATTCTCAGTCCACACCTTAGTGCTGAAAGGTGATGATCAGTGCACCCTGAGATAGCTGGTGTGCTCTGCTATTAGTTACTGCATGCCACCTACCTTTTTGCTTGTTTCTGTGTGCTCTTACCTCCTTGCCACAGTTTATACGTGGTTTCCACACACGGCTATTGACTTTTTTTTTAGTTTGCATTTTCTCTCTTAACATTAGAAAATTGTAACAACATCCATTTCAGATGCTTCCTTTTTGGTTCCTTTATTGTCTTGTAGGTCTACCTGACTGTTTTGAAGCACGGCGATGGCACTACCCTAGACGTTATGCTAAAGGTGAGGATATCTGGCAGGGGCTCCCATTTCCTTCTTTTGAACTTGGATTGACACAGAGTGGTTAAAAAGAGGTCCTGGCAAAAGAAATATATGTAGGTATGCCTACTGCAGATGTGCAAATATTAATCACTGATGGCAAGATTGTCTATGTTTATTCATGTTATACTAGCAGTACAATGCCAAGGCATTTTTTTTTACTTTAATTACTCACAGATTTGTACATCTTACATCTTAGCACTGAAATACTCATTTTGATTTAACAAGCCAAATTCTTAAAAATATACTGTTCAGTGTAAACTTCCTTGAGTTTCTGCTTGTTTTAAACAAAAAGTTTGTCTTTGTGCTTAGAAAAGTCATCGTGATCAGCTGACTCAAAGGATTTGAGCTATACTGGTGTCTGCTTCGAATGAACAGGAAACTAATCACCTGCCTGTGTAGTCTCTGTATTCCCAGAGTGGTTAAATCTAAGTAAACTTAGGCTTAGAAATATATAGTTAGGCCAGGCACGGTGGCGCACATCTCTAATCCCAGCTACCTGGGAAGCTGAGGCTAGGGATCACTTGAGTCCATGGGTTTGGGACTACCCCAGGCAATGTAGTGAGACCTAGTCTCTAAGGGGGGGCAATGTAGTGAGACCTAGTCTCTAAGGCGGAGGAGGGCGGATATAGATATATACAGAGAGTTAAAATTTTTCTATGTCCTATAATGGTAACAATGTGTTTGAAAGTCCTAATACTGTGCACGGGTGCCATCTGGAGGTGCCCTCCTTCCATGCAGTTATCAGTCTTAAGAATTAACTGGACCATGCTGATTGCATTGAAAGTGGAAGGAGCTGAATCTACTTTATTGATGTTAGCATCAAATAAATTGTCTAAAATACGCAAACCACCTGTCACACCTACAAAAGTTCTTGTGTTAAAAATTCTCACAGGTGAGGGGCTGAGGGAGACAGGCAGGAGTTGAACAAGAAGGGATGTGCTTTAATAGATTAAGAACACATAATCCAAGGGCTGGACATGGTGACACATGCCTGTAGGTGGCAGCCTAGGAGGTGACGGCCGGGGCCAGGGATCGGGGTTCAAGCCCTGCGGGGGGCATGTAGCAAGACCTAGTCCCAAAAAAATGGCTGGGTGTGGTGGGGCACATCTGTAATCCCAGCTACCTGGGAAGCTGAGGCTGGGGATTGCTTGAATCTGTGATACCCCGGACAACGTGAGCCTGTGGTTCCACGGGCAAAAATAGAGAGACCCAGTCTCAAAAAAAAAAAGAACACATAATCCAGCTGGGCATGGTGGCACATGCCTGCAAGTGGCAGTCTAGGAAGCCGCGGCCAGAACCGGGGATCACGGTTCGAGACCCACCTGGGGCAGCACAGCGAGACCTAGTCCCAAAAAGTAGCTGGCCATGGTGGCGCGCGCCTGTAAACCCAGCTACCTGGGAAGCTGAGGCTGGGGATTGCTTGAGTCTGTGGTACCCTGGGTAATGTGAGCCTGCAGTTCCACAGGCAAAAAATAGGGAGACCTAGTCTCAAAAAAAAACCATAAATCCCAAGTAGACCTGAATTTTCTATTTAAATGGATAGTGTGTTTTGAAAAGTATGAATTTCATTTATGAAGCTACATCAGAATGTTTTAACTACCTGTCTTGTACAAGACCTTCCCATCTAACATATGTAATTATACTCTAGTTTTAAACTTTTTTTTTTTTTTTGAGACTAGATCTTGCTATTTTTGTCCGTGGAACTCCAGGCTCACGTTGCCCGAGGTACCACAGACTCAAGCAATCCCCAGCCTTAGCTTCCCAGGTAGCTGGGATTAAAGGCATGCACCACCGCACCCAGCTATTTTTTTGGGACTAGGTCTCGCTGTGTTGCCCTGAGTGAGACTTGAACCGCGATCCCTAGCCCCAGCCGCTTCATAGGCTGAAGCTTACAGGCATGAGTCACTGTGCCCGGCTTTGGTTTTAACCTTTCAACTAAAAGACATATTACCTTTTTCATTCTTGATATTCTGTGAATTTGTATACAATAAATCATGTATTTCTTTGCATATTTAATGAGATATTTTGTACTTTTTACCTGTTCCATAAATATAGGGGACAGACTAGGACTTCTTAAAATTTTGTGACAGATACCTTGACACTTTCACCTCGTGACATGCTTTTAAGAATTTATTCTAGTATGTTTATTTAATAATAATGAGTTTACATCTCTAACACTAGGAGCTTAAATTACTGACACTTATTTAGCTCTTCTATGGAAATTGCTGTGTAGTGAAGGCAGTGGGATCAAGGCTCTTCAGGCAAAGATTCCTGAGAGATAAGAATTGGTTTCTCTTGGTAATTTAGGAATAATGAGACTGCATGAAAAATAAGTACTTCAAAGTATATTTGAAATGTGATGTTATGGTGCCATCTAGGGGTTCTAGTTTAACAGGTTCTTTTTCCGGGGTGGGGTGGTGGGAAGCGTGGAGCATAAATGTTTCCTTGAAAGCCAGAGTTCAGTTTAGACCTGAAGTCTTTGAGCTGAAAGGGACCTTAGAAATCATCTGTCCACCCCGCTCATTTTACAGATGGGGAAACAGACCCGGAGAGGTTAAGGACTTAGTCAAGATCACACAGCTAGTTAGAGGCAAAACTGGGACTAGAACCCAGGTGTCCCGACTTCCTATCTATTTTTCCACACTGCTGCTCAAAAGAGTCCAAAGGAAAGGAAGAGGCAACTGGGAGCTGTGATGGGTCTCCAGACACTGGTCAGTGTTAACTCTTCAGGGGGAAAATGGTCAAGACAATCTAGAAGTTGTCTTGGAGAGGTATCTCATATACATTTTTAGTTCTAATTGTTAAAAAAAAATGGTAGTATTTTATTTCTTTCTGGTTAAGGGAAAAGATTTTGTATCTCTACTGTGGAAGATTTAGTGACTAGAAAAGTATAAAGAAGACAGAAAAATTTACCTGTGATTTAAATAAACAAGTTACAAAAGTAGCATGTGTGCTATGATCTTAACTCCTGATTGACTAATGTAAATATAGTAATAATTTAATTTTCCATTATGTTTTTCTACTTAACTAGTATTCTATATTCATCTTGTGCTGCTTTTGCAGTTTAAAAAAACATTAGGATACATAATCCCAACTGATCAGACTATCGTTAATTAATGTTAGCATTTTGATATGTTTTTAGGTTTCCCTTCAAATTAAATTTTTGTAAATGTAGAATCATTTTGCTGTCTACTTCTCCCACTTAATATGTTAAGAGTATATTTAGCTCATAAATATTCTTAAAATGTTACTTGAATAATGCATCTTAATATATTTTATTATTATAAATTAAATTGATGCTCTCCAGCGTGACTAATTTGTTCATCTAATATTGAACAGTAAATATGAATGAGGTAAACTTGACCCTTTGATCTTGATGTTAAGCTGTTCAGAGCTTACATATAGTTCATATAGTGAAAATTCACCATCTAGTGACAAATTTGGTGCCCAACATCTTGAAAAGTATTCTCTTTTTGCTAATTTCATACCCTGCAGACTTCACCATTGAGAATGTAGAGTAAAAGTTTCTTATTGGGAGAGAAGCGCATCTAAGCCTATGTGTAACTTCCAAGGAAGCATTAACTATTTCTGTCTTTATTTTTTCACTGTAGCTTCACAAACAAGCAGATATGCAGGAAGAGAAAAACCGAATTGAAAGAGTGCTTGGGGCTACTCTTTCACCTGAATTGATTCAAAAAGTCCTCACGTTTGCACTTTCAGTAAGTTACAATGTGAACCTTTTATAAGGAATTATCACCCACTGGTATGTGGCAGGTGCCTTTGATTCCATATCCTCTGCTTATGCCTTAACCTAGACTGAGGCTTCCCTCCAGAAAATGGGAATGACTGTTTTTTAGACCAGCTTCTGTACTGCCATCTAGTGGTAGGAATCAGAATAGGTAGAAAATTGGAAAAGCAATTTCTGGGCCTATTTTTTCACTCTCTTAAGAGTCCAAGCAAATCTCTGTTGAACAGCGTGATTATACTTGTCTCTAAATGCCTCATTCTCAGTTTGTCATATCTTTAGGTTAAAACCTCTCTGCTGGAATTTTCTGGTACAAGTTACTCATAAAATGTCTTCAGTGATTCCTTGGGTACCATGGAATTTCCCTTTCTGGCATCAGAAGGTGTTTTGGACACAGCAGACTTTCAGTTGTCTTTCTCTCTTTAGGAAGAGGTACGCCCACAGGACACTGTATCAGTAATTGGTGGAGTGGCTGGAGGCAGTAAGCATGGGAGGAAGGCTGCTTGGAAATTTATAAAGGACAATTGGGAAGAACTTTATAATCGATACCAGGGAGGATTCTTAATATCCAGACTAATAAAGGTAGGTGAAGATTTTATTTTAAGTAGCTTGTTGTAGGTGTCATTGAGAGACATCCATGATTCACTGTACTCATAGGTTAGTTTTCTTAAATAGTAGCTTCATTAAAAGGCTTTTACCATTACCCATTCTGTACTCTGAATCAGCTGAAGTTGGGATAGAATGTTTTTATTAATATATTTTAGGGTAAATGTAATTTCTTAGCCACTTTTAGTTGTACTTAACTGATTAAACCTTTATTTTTTCAGCTATCAGTTGAGGGATTTGCAGTTGATAAAATGGCTGGAGAAGTTAAGGTAAGGAAAGTACTATTTTCAACCTAGTAAGTAAAAACACTAATCAAACTGTAATAATAGCATGTTGGGGTAATGTTGTACCTTAGTGTCTCCTTGTTTTCCTTAGAAAAAACAGCAAACAGTCTAGGTTATACCTTTCATGTCTAAAGATGTTATAATTGAAAGTCTTTGAGGCCATTGAAACAAAGCTGAACAAATGTGGCACTTGGACTTGGTGAACCTGAGTATAAATTTATGTTTTCCACCATGTGTTAGCTGTGCCTTTGAGCAAGATTTTTTTAACCCTTGTGATCCCATCTCCTTGCTTGTAAAATGGGGCAATGGTAAGGTTATTCCATCATTAAGTATCGTAGTGGGGCTGGAACACAGTCCTTTTTTTCCCCCTTTTTAGTGGCCTTTCCCATCTGTTGGCATGCACAGAAAGGCAAGGTGGCTCTGCAGCGACTCTCCTCCCTCTCACAAAGATTGATAGTTGGTTGAGATCAGCATTTTGGGGACAAATCTACATTAATTAGGAAATCTTAACTTTGAACCTTCCATCATATTTAATTGAAAGGTATTTTTAAATTCTTACTTTCACCTTCATCTTCCTGAAGGCAAGGAAGAAGTGTTGAATTTGGGTGTTCTGACAACTATAATTTTTTTTTTGTTTCTTCTATGAACCATTGTGAGGGAATAAGGTTTTAAGATTTCAAATCTCAAGACAAAAGCAAAGGGCTTGATCTTTTTATTTACAGTGTGGGTTGTATTATACATAAAATAGCCACTTAATTGTAAAGGTAATAAGTATCCTGACATAGAAGTCAATATAATGTACTGTGCTGGCCAAGCAGTGGCCAGGCTGAAGCTGGTAAGGGGGGTAGGGACCAGACTGTGGAGGGCCTTGTAGGCCACACTGAAAATTTCTTAAGCGTGGCTTACGGACAAGAGTGACCTGCTCTGATTTGCATGGTCAGCATTTCGGTCTGCCGCAGCATGGAGAACGTCTCTGAATGGAGAAGAGCCAGCTGTGCGCACAGGGATGATGTTGTGATTTACGGGAATGGCATCATTCGTGAAGATTTTGGTCATCTAGAATTTAACAAATACCTGCTGAGTGACTTGTGTTGTGAATATATCTAGGGTAGGAAGAAGAGTCAAGGAAAATGCCCAGCTTTCTCATACAGAATTGGTGGTGCTTTCTATAGAGATTAACTACTAGACAGTGCACCTAAAATGAAAGTCATGGGTTCTGTCGCTTGGCTTTTGATTAGGTTTTAAGCATATATTCTTTGGGTGAGAATTCCTGTGTTGGGGTCCAAACGGCTTCTTTATTTTCTTTTAGGGTGGGGGTGGCCTTTCGTGAGGGCAGCCTCTTGTGAATCCTTTACAGATCAGTGGGTACTTTTCACAAACTGTGATGCTAACTTCTTACTAATGCTGGCAATGACCCTACATTCTGGGTTGTTTTATACCAGGCTTTCTTCGAGAGTCACCCAGCTCCTTCAGCTGAGCGTACCATCCAGCAGTGTTGTGAAAATATCCTGCTGAATGCTGCTTGGCTAAAGCGTGATGCCGAAAGCATCCACCAGTATCTCCTTCAGCGAAAGGCCTCACCGCCCACCGTGTGAACCCTGAGCGTGCCGCCACTGCGGTTCTGCTGCGTCGCTGCAGGGATGAGGTGGAGCTACTGAACAGCTGATTCATATGCCAAGAATTTGGAGTCTTCTTTCAAACCAGTGGGGGTTGGACAATGAATGTAGTTAACTGGTTCCTGCTCACACTCCAGAATTAAATTCTATTGAAAAAGGAAAATCAGCAATTCAGCAAAAAATAAAAGTAAAAAATAAAAATGTAAATACGATAGTAATAAAATAGAGCATAACGAAACTGTGAAACTTCCTGAAGCCTTGTCAGTGGTTAAAAGTATTTAACACTCTCCTATTAATGACAGATGTTCTGTTTTCATAACCTACCAAAAGGAAACTAAGAGGCTTCTGGGTGAAGAGGATTTTTGTGAAGTGAGTTCTGCGAACAGCCTGTAAGCCAAGAGTAGTATCCATCGCTGGGAACAGTTCAACACGAAAGGCCAATAGCTGGTTATAACATAGTAGAGTCTGTGCATACTTCCCAGTGGGTTTTCTGTTTGTTATTGGTTTGGGGCATGGGGACTGATCAGGAATATGTATTTTCCTGTGTAACTCAATCTGAACCAAGGATTGTAGTTTTCCTCCTTGCCTTCCCTTCTGTGTGACCCCTTGGCAAAAAAAAAAAAAAAGTTTAAAAAAAGTTTAAAAAAAGTAAAAAAACAACAACAAAAAACAAGCCTAACCTGGTCTGGGTTTTATCCTTCCCTTAGTTCCTCCACCACCTCCCCTCCCCCCAACCCCGGTGTCCTTCTTAGAGATAAATAATAAGGAAAACATCTTTTATAGCCACATTAAATAAGAGAAACTGATATACATTATTTTTCTTTCCTTTTTAAGATGACTTTTAAGAATCCTGAAATGTATATAGGTGAGACAACAGAAATGAAATGGTTTTCAGCCAGGCTTTTTTGAAGGAGTTACTCTTAGGAAAACTGTCTTAGTTGTCTGAAAGACCAACTAGGGAACCTCTTTAAGGCAGCGTCCGCATTGGTTTCTCCTGGTTCCCGTAGACTCTTAAGAAATTGGTGGCAGCAGCTGCAGGGTCTGTGTATCTGTAGCAACTGACTAAAGAAACAACAAAGACTACAAGGCTGTGTGTGCCGCTCTGCTTCCACAGTGTAGCCTGCTACCATGCCTCACCTGCCTAACCCAGCGAGTTTTGACTCCAGTTTCATTCCTTCCATCTTCCCCACCTTTTTTTTTCTTTAAAAAAATTTTTTTTGGTGTTATTAACAGGAATTCATATTTGGTGTGGCTTAACTGTATTTCAGAAGGTCATCAGATTGTGAGACTGCTTCCTTGAAACATTTTTGTGCTATTGTTTTAAAAAAATAATAATTAAAAAACAGTTGGCGTTAATAAAAATGTCAATGTGAAATTGATGGCCTGATTTTTTTTTTTTTTTGTTCTCTTTGACAAGAAATCAAAAACTTTCCTATCATTCAGTAGGATTATAAAAAGTTTTACTGCCATCGTGTTTTTTGAGTCTAAGAAAACCCATGGCCTCCATTCCTGGTGAATAGTACCTAAACAGAAAAATCCTAAGATTCCTTCTGAATTAGTTCTGGGTTCTCAGGAATCCCAGCCTTCAAAGCTAGCATTGAGGAGTCACCTTGAGACATTCTAGCCTTGTTCACTGCAGCATCTGCGTCCAGACAGCATGCTCCCGAGCACCGCACAGGCAAAGCAGCGACATAAGAAATTTGCTTTGATGAAAGACCGCTCATGCCAGGCGTGGTGACGTGCGCCTGTTGTCTTAAGTACTGGGAGGCAAGAGGCTTAGGATCGCTCGAGTTCACGGGTTCGAGACTACCTTGGGCTGACCTGGTCTCGAAGAAGCAGCCGGGCACGGTGGCGGGCACCTATAATCCCAGCTACCTGGGAGGCTGAGGCTGGGGATTGAGTTCGCAGTACCCCAGGCAACATAGCAAGACCTAGTCTCAAAAAAAAAAGACCGCCGCTCATACTTTGACAGTTTTCGATAGGAAGTTACTTTAGTCTCGCAGCATGTCTTGTCAGTTTTGTGTGTAATAGTCAAGTAGTTTGTGTCGTGTTGGGCGATGCGGCTGTGCTGGCTCTCTTCCCTTCCCTTGGAAGAACCATTCTCCATCCTCTTCTGTACTCTGGGCGGTCTTCACCCCCATGGAAACATGAATAGGTTCCTTTTGCCCTCTGACTGCTGGTTAGGTTGATCCAATTAGTAACACCCACAGAAGGATGGGAGGGTGATCAGGGTATTGACTTCCCTGGCTTCCTCGTTGCCAGGCAACATGGGCTGTTTGTATCCCTCTACCAGGGACCGCAGCTTCTATCAGGCAGCCCTGTCCCGGACTGGTAGCCCTTGATCTTGGCCCCTTCAAATCTAGGGACAGAAAGGATCACTCTGCCACCCCTGGATTGCCATCAAAGAACTCTGCCCAAGTCTTTGTAAATAGTACCTTTATTCAGCCCTACTCGAGTCTCAGTCTGAGTGTGTTGTTTGCTGACTATGCTGACTACGCTGTAGTCCTGATGCTTTGGGTCCTTCGAGGTCTTAATCCAGCCTTTTCTGTGCTAGATGTCTGTCTTCCAAATATCTCCTTATCACAGTATTTTACAAATGAGAAGGCTCAGAAAAATTAGTTACCTACTTTGAAGCAAGTATCCCTCAGAACATGTTGTCAACCCACATTTGCCAACACCCAAAGTGTCGTCTTCCCGCCAGTTGTGTGTCCACAGCCAGGTAACTAAACAGACTAAACAGACCCCAGGCAATAGGATGAAGGCTATTTAATGACTTCTTTCTCCTAATAATTACTGGCTAAACATTTTGGTTAAAAATCAAGACGATTGGAAAGAAAGATGAGTGTTGATAGCTTCCGTAGGGAATTTGGTACTTTTCACAAGTGGGGAGCAGGAAAGCCTTTTGGAATGTGGAGGACAGTAGATGAATACTTGGCTCTAAGGAAGGATTCAGGGAACTCAGGACCTCTTGAAATTGTGAGGAATGTATCTGTTGTGTGCGATTTAGAGGCTGTTAGATCCTGTAGATCCTACAGTTTTAAATTCTTTTCATTCTAAAACTCAAGTAGATCCTATGATGTTACCAGGAAGACTTGGAACCACACCTGTAGGGTTCGTGGGGTTTTTTTGTTCTTAGCAAGTCAGAAAATAAAAACAAGCTATTTAAAGTGCTGCGTCTATATTTACAGCATTTTCGACTAGTAATAAATTGCCTGATGAGAACAGAACTTCTTCTTACTAGATAATAGAGTTGGTTTTTCTCTTTTATAAGACTGCCTTCTTTGGTAATACAAAACACCCACCCCCAATGGGCTGTGCCTTGTACATCAACCCTGATGCAAGCAAAGTAGCCAAGGTGTTTGATTTCACATGCAATAGTGAGACGGGGAGACCCCAATGTTCAAGTCTCGCCGGGGGCACGTAGCGAGACCCAGTCCCAAAAAAATAGCTGGGCATTGGGGCATGCACCTGTAATTCCAGCTAGCTGGGAAGCTGAGGCTGGGGCTTGCTTGAGTTTGTCGTACCCTGGGCAACGTGAGCCTGTGGTTCCACGGGCAAAAATAGTGAGACCTAGTCTCAAAAAAAATCCTGATTGCTCCTGTGATTCCCTTGGCTGGTGTCTGGTGGCTTTAGCTTTTATCAGGCTTCTGGCTCCAGCATTGTGGTGGGATGAGTAGCAGGGAAGGAAAGCAGCTTACTATCATGAACTGCTCTCCCCGGGAAGTTGTCAGCAGCTGACAGCACATACTTTACACTTATTAAGCTGACAGCCGGGAAGAAATTAAATCTTGCCATGGTCATCCACCTACCCCCAACTCACCTCCAGGCTTAACCTTTTTTTTTTGAGACTAGGTCTCGCTGTTTTTGCCGGTGGAACCGCGGGCTCTCGTTGCCCGGGGTACCACAGACTCAAGCAATCCCCAGCCTCAGCTTCCCAGGTAGCTGGGATTACAGGCGTGTACCACCATGCCCAGCTATTTTTTGGAACTAGGTTTCACAAAGGGCCCCAGGGGGGACTCGAACTGCTATCGCTAGCCCCGGCCGCTTCATAGGCTGAAGCTTACAAGCACGAGCCACCGTGCCTGGCTCCAGGCTTAACCTTTATCATCAATTTGACAAATTGTGCAGCTGTATTACATTGCACTGAAATTTCAGTTCCCTTGTAACTTGTTAGGGGATGGATTACTTTGTATTGTTTTGTAGGGCGGATGCTTTGTTAGGCTTTCTCCTCCATTAGCCTGTGACCAGCACCTGTAGTATTGTGCCTTTCCCCATGCTTGTGTGGTGCAGAGGGTGTGCACATGTGTGCATGTGCACACCTTGGCCTGGGAGGGGGGCCTGGGAGGGGGTGCAGAGGGCATGAGAGCATGTGCACAGAGAGAGCCCAGAGAGAGTGTGAAGATTCCTGGGGGGCAGGAGAGGTCACCTGCCTCCCATCCCATGCCCCACTCTCCCTGATCCCCACTCCCACTCCCCACCCCGCCACCCTGGCCCTGCCTCTTTTGTAACTGCTAGAACCAATAAAGAACCTACAAAGACAGGTGAGCCTGATGCTTCCCCAACAATTGGTGACAAGGGGGGGATGGTTACTGAACAGCTTATACACTAATCTCATGGAGGCTCTTCTTAATGCTTACATGTCTATAGACATGTAAAGATGCAAAGGAGACAACAGTATACTGTATGGTTAATGGGGAGAAGCTCAAGAACACAGATTACAAGCTAATGGAGGGGAGATGGAGAAAAACTGTTTAAAAGAAGTACAAAACATTTAAAATACTTGCAGTAAATAAGGATGGAGGACTTGTTTTTTTCTAACAGGCCAGTCCCGCTTCTATGAGTGTGGCACTTGAAAGCTGGGAGAACAAAATCAGGTAGGAGGAAGTTAATGCTGTGGCTATTACAGTAATAAGTACATAGACCATCTGCTGGATAGACAACCACATAGTGCACAACTTAAGTCCCTCGGCTACCAAATCTGGCATTTCCTAAAAGCCAGGCACGGTGGCACATGCCTGTAAGCGACAACTTATGGAGTCATGGCTGGGTCTGGGGATCATGGTTCGAGTCCCACCCGGGGCAACACAGCGAGACCTAGTCCCCAAAAAATAGCTGAGTGTGGTGGTGTGTGCCTGTAATCCCAGCTACCTGGGAAGCTGAGGCTGGGGATTGTACCACAGACAACGTGAGCCTGTGGTTCCACAGGCAAAAATAGACCTAGTCTTAAAAAAAAAAAAAATCTGGCATCTCTCTCCTGCTGCTGACACTCTTGTAACGTGGAGCGGAAAGGCAAGGCTGTTACAGGTGGCACCCCCTGGGAGAAGGGGGTGCAGGTGAGGAAAAAATAAGACTAGATGAGACATGCCCTGAGTGCAAGAAAGAATCAGTGGGGTTGGGAGCCGGCTGCAGTGGCATGTGCCTATAATCCAAGCGCTGGGAGGTAAGAGACCAGGGATCACTTGAGTTCACATGTTTGAAACTACCCCGGGTAACATACCGAGACCTGGTCATGAAAAAGCAGCTGGGCACGGTGGCAGGCGCCTTTAATAGCTACCTGGGAGGCTGAGGCTGGGGATTGCTTGAGTCCACAGGATCCGGGATCGGGACTACCCTGGGCAACACAGTGAGATCTAGTCTCAAAAAAAAGTGGAGCTGAGACCCTGATCAGGGGTAGGAGCTGCAGAAACCATGCAGAGTAGCCTTTCCCAGGGCCAGCCATCCTGGAGTTTAGGCGCCCCGGATTCAGCCAGAGGTGAACACTGCTGAAAAGTGGTGTGGCTCTCCTGGAGAGGGAGGAGGGAAACCTGCTGTAAACTGAATCTACCTCCCATAGATGGGGAGAGGAGAAAGCTGTGAAAGACACCACTGTGGGTCTTTTGTTCAGGGAAAGTTCTTCCGGGTATTTACTGGTGGGAGACACCGTTTGGGAAGCGTGGCCTTTTGTTTGAGATACCTATTCCAGATCTGGAGTGCAGCTAAGACACCATCTTGGGAACCTTCTGTTTAGGACTTTAAAACTGGCTAGTAACTGGGATAACGCCCAGTTGTGGTCTCACTGTTTTCCCTTGTCTGTTAAGTCTCATCGTTGTTGTTCCTTGTACCTGAGGGGTCTTGCAATGACGTGCCCAGGTGAAGAACTCAGACGGTGATGGGTTAACCGTTGGGCACTGTCGTGGGTCATCAGTTCGGGCACAAGGATCATGAGGGTCCCAAATCCCTTGGTGGGTTTGACAGCGTTAGTGCTCTCAGGGAACCAGGCACACAGGCGCACCAGGCAGGGAGGCTGGGCCAACTGTATGGTAAGCAGGCAAGCCTGGGCAGGGGGCTGGGAGGCAGGCAGGCAACCAAGTCTCCTAACCCCCCCCCCAAACCTTTATACTCCTTCTCTGGGTTCTCTTCTCCCCTCCCTCCCTCTCTTCCTTGCCTCCTTGGCCTAGGTGTGCCCACTTACACGTGCACGCACCCACTGGGCCAGGCATGTACAATCATGGGGCGGGCGCACCACCACAGGAGCTGCCAGGCATGGGTGCGCGCACCTATAATACCAGTGCTGAGAGGCTGAGGGCAGGGATTGCTTGAGTCTGCAGGTTTCAAGACTACCCAGGGCAACATAACAAGACCTAGTTTCCAAAAAATAGCTGGGAGGCCGGGCATGGTGGCGCATGCCTGTAAGCGGCAGCCTAGGAAGCTGCGGCAGGGACCTGGGATCACGGTTTGAGTCCTGCCAGGGGCCCGTAGCGAGACCTTGTTCCAAAAAAATACAGCTGGGCGTGGTGGCGCGCGCCTGTAATCCCAGCTACCTGGGAAGCTGAGGCTGGGGGTTGCTCGAGTCTGTGGTACCCCGGGCAACGAGAGCCTGCGGTTCCACAGGCAAAAACAGCGAGACCTAGTCTCAAAAAATAAATAAATAAACAAAAATAAAAAATAGCTGGGTGTGGTGGCATGCTTCTGCTCCTGTAATCCCAGCTACCTGGGAGGCTGAGGCTACAGATCACTTGAGTCCACGGGTTCTGGACCACCTTGGGGCAACATGGCAAGACCTAGTCTCTAAAAGAAAAAAAAAACAAAAAAAAACAGGAGCTAGTCAGAGTCTAATGCCAGGAAAGCATGAAAAACCCTACAAGCTACCATATGCGGCTACTTAATTGCAAATAAAATTTAAAAGTTAAGTTTCTTACCTATATCATAACTGCTCAGGAGCCACATACGGCTAGTGGCTACTGTATTGGCAGATCCAGGTTGAAGCCATCGCTGAAGAAAGTCTTGTTAGACTACCTTGCCCTCCATCTAGTGTATGCAAGGCAAGTGTATTTTTATATGAAAGCAAAGAGTTAGTGTTTCTCTTCACCTTTATTGTAACAATGTGCTATTCATCTAAGGTCATTGTATCACCCCTATCCACTTAAAACTTTTCTTGGGGTTCACAAATGCAATTCCTACCCACTTTCCAAATTTTGAAGGGGGAAAAAATACACAGAACATGACTATCCCTTCTTATAAACCAATCTCCCAAAAACAGTCACAGCCTCTAGAGTATGTTTTTATCCTCTAGTTCATGTGTTTAATCATCTCTAGTCTTGAACATCAGGTGTGCTCCTGTGTGTTCCCTTCAGTAATTGTGACCACACATTTCCACTCCTTGCTTATGAAGCAAAGTGTGCCTGGCTCAGACCGGTGACCCTGAAGCCATGTGCTCAGTCAGGGAGCCAGTCTCCAAAGATGATGAGAACAAAGTTGCAGCCAGCAAACGCCTACCTTGAGAAGGGTTTCCTCCTTGTTTCCTTTCATTGGTTCTTGAAGGTTTCTCAGCTCGACTGCCTGATGCTAAATACCAGTTTTACAGAGGCACACGCATTTGAGGAATGTGGTGTTAAGTTCCTGGCTCAGTTAAAGTGGCTTGTGTAATGAATTCAATGGTCTTCCCTCACTGGGGATGTGAACTGCACTGAGTCCAACACGTGCAGCCACATATACTGCTGTCTGGATGTTTAGCTATAAGTTTTGGGTATTTTCTCCATGAACTGGACTTGAGAAGTCGGGATGGTGGAGTTCACAAAGACTTTGACGAACAGTGATACAGCTGACTTGAAAAAGTAAAGGGAGAAAAATGTGCCTCCTTACAGATTGCAACCTGCAGGAACTTCTGCTTGCTGCAGTTGAAACGAGGCCATCGCCTCCCCCAGGGCCCTGCTTACCTGGAGAATGCCTGCCATGAACGCCCAAGCAACTGTGTTACTGCCACTGTGTGCCTGCACCATTGATCTGAGATATACCTCACTGCTTCCAAGAAACAGAGGTGCCGTTCCTCTCTAAATAACCCAAACCCAGGGAAGACTTGATAGTGGAATAGTTTGGAAAGTTCAAACGTCCTGATACAGATACTGGGGTGAGTACAGCCTTGGTAAGACAGACTTGGCCTCTACCCTTGTGGCTATTACAATCTAGTAGGGACAGGAGACACGGAATTTCAAGTGTAATGAGTTTTTGTAGGGGGGTCTTACCAGGGGGACCAGTAAAGCCTGGGCGCTTGAGAAAGGCTCTCACGAGGTTAAACTGACTCCTGAATGATGAGGGGTTTCTAGGTTACTAGGTAAAGTGTTCCAGACAGAAGAAGCAAGATTAGTGGACCTGTGGCTAAAGAGCCTAACCTGTTTAAGCAACCAAAAGAAAGCCAGAAGAGCTGGAACAAAGGGAACTCTGGGGAAAGTGGTGAAAGGAGGATCTGGGGAGGTAGGCAAGGGCCACATTATCTCAACATTATTCTTTTGGTTTCATTTCCCCCAAAAGTGAAACTTCCTCCTTAAGCCCATGTATGTGTATAGTTCTGGGGAGGGTCATCCTCATTAGCATGTGCCTCGGGCTCCTGTAAAACAGCCATCTCATAGTCCGGCATTCAGTCGTGTTCTCAGCACTAACTGTGAAGTGCTCGCAAGTTTTGGTCAGTTATACAGTCTCACCAAGACATTCCCTAGCAAAACGGCTTCCTTTCTGCACTTACAAATACATGTGTGGTTTAGTTCCTTTGGTTTCTTTTATCTATTTATTTACTTACTTACATGTATGGTTACTGCTATGACTGTTTATGGGGTTCGTTTTTGTGGAGCACAAGCTAATAAACAAGAAATCCCCTGATTTTTGACTTGCTTTTTCCCTGGTAATCCAACACCACACATCTTTCTAGTCAAAGGGTCGTTTTCTGATTTGTATCAGACTATATTGGTAAAACTGGTTGTTTAATTTTAATAGCTCACTTATTGTAACTGAAACTGGAATGTGACTGAAGAGCTCTGGAGTATGACTTGCAGAAAAAAAAGTCGCTGTCTCCCAAGGGACGCTGTGACACTGACTTGTTTGGCCTTGGGCAGGGTGCTCTGTGGAACTCAGGTCCTTTTCCGCAACATAGGAAGGTGGTGAAGATGATAAGACAGCAGCTCCAGTGCAAGATAGACGATGTGATAGTGCTGTGTAGACACTGCACTCTGCAAATACTAAATGTGGTCATCACCTCAAACTGTGCTGTGGTGACTCAAAAAGTGTTAGGTAAAAAACATATAACTCACACACACACACACACAAACACAGGTTTGTGTCAGATATATAACACAGACACACACAGACACACACACAGATACACACACAGATACAGATAGATACACACACACACACACACACACACACACACACACACATAGACGTTTGTGTTAGGTACCAGAACCCTATGAAAGAAAAAATAAGAACCTGTCCTCCAATGGGCACCCTCCAATTTTTCTAGTGACAGACAGTAAATAGAAAAAAGATCTAATATGTAAAGAGTCGGTCTAACTGATGCTGGGTTGAAATATACATGTAGTAGAATGGCTCTGTGATGGAATACAAGTTGGGTATGAACTGATGGTTTTGGGAGCATCAAAAGTTCTCAAGTTGGTTAGTCAACACAGATTTAAAGCTTCACACGATCTTTTCCAGATGTTTGATCTACAAAAGAACAACTCTGTGTGTGTGTGAATACGTTTCTTCACGACCCTTAACTTAAGACTCATTAATTTTTTACCGAGATTTTAATTCAATAATTATCAATACATTCTATTCACTGGTAAAATTTAATGAACTCAATTCTTTCTGAACCCAAAACAACCCCAGAACAGCTGAACAGAGAGAACTCCTGGGGATAGGACACAATTCACTGCAAGAAAATCCCGCAGGCTGGGGTGGTGGAGACCTGTGCGCCACCGCGGACACAACTGTGCTTCTGTGAACATGACTCACAGTCAAGCAATTTAGTTCTACAATAGTTAAGCTTTGTTTCTCTTTCTCGCTCTCTTTTTCAATTTCCTGTAGTTATTAATAAAAGCAAAGGGTTTTTTCTTTGCTTTGATTTTGATGTCAATTCTCTACCATCACCAGAAGTATAAACGCTTCTATTGATTTTACCTTATTTCACAGGGACAGCCCTCCTGAAGCCTCGTCATCCTGCCTCAATCTTGACTGATTCTTCTCTGGGCCTGCTGCCAGGTGACTTGTCACTCTGGGGTTTCCCTTCATCATCATCCTGGGCATTCTCTTAATTTCTCACCTGTGTTGAATATTCTGTTTCCAGAATCACATGTCTTCCTGTTTCTCGGTCTTTTCTCTCATCTTGGTGTACCACATCCTTTAGTAGCTTCCTGAGAAGGCATATGGGTAGGAAGTAACATTTTTAAGATATCATACACCTTAAAAATGTGTTTATTGAATTCACAAATTGACCAATTTCTGAGATTCAGGTGGTGGACTGAATGCATTCTTCCACTCTCCCCCAACCTGGCTGATGGATACCTACCTGCTCATCTGAGGGCTGCCCCTTTCACTGTGGCCTGCCTTTTCTCCCTGGAAGCTTTTGGCAGACTTCTGTTTTCCCAGTGGTCTGAATTTTCACGATTTCCTTAACCTCCATAAATTATATTAGTAGCTCAGAGGGTTCTTGCTCTGAAGCTCCTAGCCAGGTAATGCCAGGGTATCCAATTACTCTGTTGACAGCTGCATTACCTTCAGTCTGTTGTTTCTCTAACTCCAGTTGATTGTCAGTCTCCCTGGACCATCTCTCCATTTCAGAATCTTCCCATGCCCATGTCCCAACTTTATGGCTTCTTATTTCTAGGCTACTCAATTTTATCTTCCAACTCTTTAAATTCATGGCTATCATAATTTCTTTTCTTGCTATGTTGCCCAAGGTAGTCCCAATCCTGTGGACTCAAGTGATCCCTAGCCTTAGCCTCCCAGATAGCTGGGATTAGTTGCCTGCCACCACGCCTAGCTACTTTTTCAAGACCAGGTCTCACTATGTTGCCTGGGGGAGTTTTGAACCCGCAACTCAAGTGACCCCTGGCATCTTTGCCTCCCAGCGCTTGGACTACAGGCACGCACCACCACGTCTGGCCTGGTTATCATTTTTTTTTCTTGAGACTAGGTCTTGTTCTTGTGGAACCACAGGCTCACATTGCCCAGGGTACCATGAACTCAAGCAATCCCCAGCCTCAGCTTCCCACGTAGCTGGGATTATAGGCGCGCACCACCACACCCAGCTATTTTTTTGGAACTAGGTCTCACTACGTTGCCCTGAGCGGGACTTGAACCAGGATCCCAGTCCCTGCCACAGCTTCCTATGCTGCTGTTTACAGGCATGCGCCACCATGCCTGGCCCTGGTTATCATAATTTTAAGATATGTTTTCTCCCCAATGTTCTTTTATAAAAATAATCCTATGTACTTTTTTCATAGGTGCTATATCTCCATCTCTCTTCTGAAGAGTGTTCTTTTTTTAGTTTGTTTTATTGTTCTCTGTACTGTTTTCTCCAATTCCCTTTTTTGGGAATTCCAATTCCTTGTTTGGTCTTTGACTTTCACATTAGAGACTTTCTCTAACCACTTGGTGATCTCTGACAGTCTATGCAAGGCTAAGATTTTGGTACTTAGGTTGCCTGGAAGCTCTGTGTTCATAGGGTAGAGTTAATCGCTGTGAGCATTGCCAAAATGAGCTGATAACCCAACTGTAGTGGGTTGAACTGTGGTACCCCAAAACACCTCCAATACGGGCAATACCCCATAACCACCTCCAATATGGGCAATACCCCATAAAACCACCTCCAATATGGGCAAGTCCTCATAACCTGCAAATGTGACCTTATTGAGAAAAAGGATCTTTATAAATGTAATTAAGATTTTGAGACCATTCTGGGTTCTCTGGACAAGCCCTAAAATCCAACAAGGGCCTTTTCAAGATGCAGGAAGAAAACAAAGTTGTGTGATGATGGAGACTGGCATGATTGCTACAAACCAAGACACACCTGGAGCCGCAGTGGTGAGAAGATGCCACATAAGGGATCTCTCTCAAAACTTTGGCGTAAACATCACCCTGCTGACAACCTAGAACTGTGAATCCCCCTTTTTTTTAAACCACCAACTGTTTTGGTAATTCGTCACAGCAACCGTAGGAAATTAATACACATCCCTAGGTATTTCCTCTTGGGCTGGTCAATTTTCCCAAAGCTGGATGCTCCAGGCTAGTGATGGCAGGTGAGTATTTGGCTGTGGAGAAGCTTCAAGTCAAGTGTGACAAGGGGGTCTCCATTTGGTAGTCTTTTACCTAATTTCCCATTCCCTCGGTACAGTACAGCATCTTGTTTCACCTATGCTTAGCATCCCAGTTGTTTCTCCTGATAAACCCTTCAAGAAGGCAATAAATCAAGGCCGGGCACAGTGACTTGTGCTTGTAAGCTTCAGCCTATGAAGCGGCAGGGGCTAGGGATCGCGGTTCGAGCCCCGCCTGGGGTCCGTAGCGAGACCTAGTTCCAAAAAAAAAATAGCTGGGCGTGGTGGTGTGCGCCTGTAATCCCAGCTACCTGGGAAGCTGAGGCTGGGGATCGCTTGAGTCTGTGGTAACCCGGGCAACAAGAGCCTGCTGTTCCACGGGCAAAAATAGCAAGACCTAGTCTTAAAAAAAAAAAAAAAAAAGGCAATAAATCATATTTTAAAATAATCTGTATTGCTTGCTGCTTTGGTATCTGGGGCCTTTGCTGACCCTGCAGGCTCCCCTTCTGTGGTAGGCAATTCTTAGAGATGAACTCCTATTTTACATGCAAACCAACTAATCCAAAGTAAGCCCACTGTCTCCTGTATTCCGCTCTGGCTCTGAAACCTCAGCTACTACAGTCACTGTTGCTCAGCCCTAATCACTCTGGTGCCAGGCGATTGAGGCCAGTGCCTTTGCCTGAGGCTGCTGAAATGAGTCAACGAGCAAGTTGCTCCTGCTTACCCTGCCTCACCTGCTCCATCCTGTGGAAATCACGGTAAAGGCTCTGGCTGTTGTACAGCTATACGAGGGGGTAAACAATTATGAGGGAAAAAGCTGTTATGTGCAATAATGCAGATAAATCTCAAAAAATATGCCAAACAAAAGCAGCTGTAGGCACAAAATAGTATATACTGCATGATTTTATTTATGTAGGGTTCTGAAAAATGCAAACTTGAGCACAGGAAGATGTTAGAAGATGGGAGATTGACTACAAAAGGGAATGAGTTGTGCTGGTAAGCTGGATCTCAAAACAAACAAAAAAATGAGTAACTGTCTTTTATATCAACGTGGTTCTAGATTATCCTGACCACTGTCCTGGGCATGTGCTTGTGCATTCCTGGAGTGGCTACTCCGCGTATCCACAGGTTCACTAAGATGAGGGTGGGAAAGGTAGGTTCTCTGTGAGTGGAATTTGATGGAAAGAGAAGGCATATCTCTGGGACAAATCATTATTATGTCAAAGGACTTGAAGAGCATAATTGAGGAAGTATTTTTCTGACTGATGAAAAGTAATGTTAGGTTCATTGACCCCTGCTAGAAAAATGTAGTGTATTATGCACCATGCAAAATGATATATATATATGTGTACACACACACACACACACACACACACACACATAGGCCAATTTGTGACACTTTACTGATTTCTGTGCTATAAATACTTTCACCAGGGTCAATTTTGCTTCACTAACATGATGTCACTAAATGTTGATTTGAGACCAGAAATGCCTCATGAGCTCTGGTACTAGGATGCTAGCCAGTTCCTATATGCCATTACTTAAA
>PVHY01008104.1:0-63584 GCA_004024945.1 Uropsilus gracilis
GGGTTTTGGCTATTCGGGGTCTTTTGTTGTTCCATATGAATTTCAGCAATTTTTGTTCTATCTCTTTAAAACATATCATTGGGATCTTTATTGGAATTGCATTGAATCTATAGATGGCCTTTGGTAGTATAGCCATTTTGATGATGTTGATTTTTCCAATCCATGTACAGGGAATGTCTTTCCATTTTTTTACATCACCTTCTATTTCTTTTAATAGTGTTTTATAGTTTTCTTTGTATAGGTCTTTTACGTCTTTTGTTAGGTTAATCTATTATGTACAATTAGCACTTATCAACTTCATCTATCCTCCCTCAGCTCTCTCCTGCATGTTCTTATAACTTGCTTTTCTCAGGTTGTTGCACTCAGTGCTATTCAGCAATGCCACAAATTAGAATTCCTGCAACACTTCATGAAATATATCAGAAAGGGAATCAGAGCTTCTAAAATGCTTTCAGTCATTTTGTTATTTTTGTCTTTGTAGGCATACGCATTTGGACAGTGCATTATTGGCTATCCTCTCATAGGCTGACATGTACTGGTACACTGCACAGCCTCAAATATCTGGAATGCAAAAGATTCGACATCTGGTTGGAAATTAAGCATCGATCTAACATGTCCAGATAACTGCAGCAACCAGAAGTTCACCCAAGATTTAAAAAAAAAAAGTTTAATCCCAATCTGATTTGAATGCTCTCACCTGAACTGGACCAAATTGACTGAATATGTCATGTTCTCAGTGAGGAAGTCTGAAATCTGCATTAGCCATGTAACTCATACAATAAAATTCTTCCTAATCAACCGTTATTATTCCAGTTTTTACTCTACAATGAATCAAAGCTAAATCTTGTAGCATAATTTTACTCGAAGATACACAACCAGTAAGTGACAGAGTTGAGATTCAAGCCTGCTACACTCCAGGTGCTGGTACTCAGCAACACATCCTCCACCTCTACACATTTGAAGTGTGCAGAAGCACCTCTAGATCTCAGTCTGGCAGTAAAACCTTTAAAGCAATAGGAGTTCATGTTGCTGTGGTCAATTATTTTCACAAGCAATCATTTAATTTTTTGAGTTGCTCACACGGGCGGCTTTTGTCATCCTCTAGGACTTCCTTCTTTCTAATTCAATATATGGGCTTAGATCCAACATGGCTCCAGTTTTTGACCTGTGTGGACAGGACACTGATGCCCATGTCCACTCATTTGCCTAACACCACAATAAAACACAGACACATGAGGGGAAAAGCAGGCTGTACTCCAAGAGGTGACACTGACAGGGGCCCATCAGAGCATTTCCTAGAATCTTTGTGTAGTTACATACAATGGGTATAATTATGCTCCATGATTTTCTCATTTTTAAAGAACACTTTATTTCACTTTGTGAAAATGAGTTGTTCTCACTGTTGGCAGTAATTATATTTCACTCATACCTTAGGGACCCAGAATCTCTCTTATGATTCACAACAGAACTCATTGTTACTAGAGCTTATGCAACATTTAAGGGAGAAGAGTCCATTGTGTTTTCTCTACTCTGGTGACAGATAATGGTGTTACTTGGGATTTGTGTTCTACTACTTTGCTATAAACAGAAACTACTTTTGCCATTTTCCTAGATTGTTTATGGTAGAAAACCACGTAAGAACATTCTAAATGTGGGGGGTGGGGTGGTGGTAATCTTATGTTGGGAATGAATCCAAATTACCATTATAGCCTAGAGAATGGTTCCAGAACATCTACAGTACAGCACAGGAAACTGAGGTGGCACACTTCAAGTAAGAAAAATATGATGGTTTGTTCTTTCACTGAAGGCAGGCATGTGCTAGGAGATACATATTTTCAAATGTAATGATATTAAAATTTAAATAAACAAAGTTAAGGATATTAATGGCTACCACGTGTTACTCTTTCACACTTACTTAATGTGAACCAATTGAGTAGGCACTATTGAATATTATTGTCATTCTACAAATGAAATATTGAACCCCAAAATGATGTAGCTACCACATATCAGAAGGGAGTGATTCTAAAATATGCTCTATTCCAACTTTCAGACTATAAATTTCTACAGAGCTACATTTCAATACACCAGCTATAGTGTGAGTTCCTCCTGTTTGAACAATTTGTGGTATGGAGTTCACTACCTTCTCAAGCTATCCAGTGCCCTTTAAAAAGCTGTGACTGATTCATACTTAACACAAACGGATCCTTTTTCCTCCCACCCACAGCTCTGGAATATCATACTGGGAAGGAATTCAATCTGGTTTCATTTGAAGTAGACCAGGTAACAGACCTGGTATGTGTGTCAGGGGAGGACAGCACTCTGGAAATTCTTGTGTCACCATTTGTTTTTTCATATCATAAAGCAGAGGGGAGGCCTTCTCAATCTTTACATTTCTAATGTACACTCAAACCTCACATACAGAATTGCCCAGTTAGTGTTTACTGAAACCAAACAAGGACAAATATGTGCAATAAATTCAATTGCAAGACATTGAAAAACACATTATGTCTAGTAGATCTATGCATACCTTAGCTGCTCATGAAAACTCTGTTTCTGACTCAAAGATAAAACATTAATAAATAAAACCTATGAATATAAATAAAAAGTAATTCAATGGACATATCTTTTTACTCTCAATGTCTTTCATGTGGCCTGATAGAACCAAAAAGTCAATAAATTGTTGTTGACTGAGCTAGATTTAACAACATGAAGTGGTTTTGGCATAATAAAGACAACAGGGAATAAAAATTTTTACAAGATTTCTATTTAGTGTAACCTTGGCTCTCTCCTTTATATAAGAACTCAAGAAATATTCATCTGAATAAAAATTTTATATTAGTTGCTATAAAAAAATAGAGAGGAATGGCATAAAAATACAGGTATGCATTTTAGAACATGTTGAATTGTTACCGATCTTGGTCCTGGAGAAAAGGACAGCAACTCAGAGAGGTAGGGAGAAGAGGCTTTTATTACATCTCACCAATGGGCTCAGCTGGATAGCTCCTGCAAAGACTGAGCCCTTATTATCAGGGAAGTGGGGTTTCTATAGGGTTTTTAGTAGGGCAGTATACAGAAGCCAACTAGGTGGCATTCCCTGATATGCACAGGAAGGTAGGGTGGTTTGTAGTCAGGTAACTTTGATTCTGCACCTAGGACTTTGATTAAGCAGGACTGGACAGCGGGGCTGGAAAAGTCCCTCATTCTGGGCTGCTTGCTACTTTCTTTTAAGAATTAGGAGGTAAAGCATGAGAAGACCCCTACAAAATAGGGGAGGTGTGGTCTCTCTCCCTTGTGAGTGCTTGCATGTCCTCACCTGTGTCTATATCTACTCCTTCTATTTTCACTTAACTAATGCCAATATTTTCTCCAGTCTTCCCAACAGACTCCAAAATAATTTAGAGCATTGTCTGCTGTGTCTTCTGTGATTGCCAAGAGTTAGAGAGATGGGTGAAGGGAAATTAGTCCTTAATGTGTATAGAGTTTCAGGCTCACAAGACGAAAAGGCTGAAATATTATAGAGATTTGTTCATAGCGATCAGAATATACTTACTACTATGGAGCTGTGTCCTTAAAAATGCTTCTGAATGGCATTTAGGACGTTGTATTATCTCACACACAAACAAATATCTCTCACACACACAAAAAGTCAAGATTCTGGCTAAGAAAATGTTTCCTATAAACAGAAAGTCAAACATTTTCTGGCTTTTGTTGTAAATCACCTTTCCTAGAAATTTACCTTGGTGGAAAGATGGAGTATTTTAATACTAGTTTTCAGTCCCTGGTGTCTGAATAAACGATGACATGACTATTATAACAAAAATGACTCAGGGCTCCTTCAAACCACCTAGAATTGAAAATAGATCAAAGGATATTATTCAAGATTTCCTGACATGTCTTTGACATATTCATTGATATATTAATAGAATATTATGAATGTATCTGAATTTCAGACATCAAGTTCAAATGTTACTTTCACACATAGAATACTATAAAGTGGTAAGGTGCTTTCGAATTTACAGAATGTGATTTACAGAATGTTTCCCACATGCTCAGTCACCATACCCTTATTACATAAAGCACATCACAGATATTCCAAATATGGAAGTTGAAATGCTGAGAGGTTTCCCAAGGCCTAGACCTCATATGTGGCAGAACTTCTCTACCCAGTCTTTATGGGTAGAGTGAAGCCTCTTTGCCTTTAACCCTGGTGTCACCAATTGCTCCTCTCCATCATGTTTCACAAGAGTGACTACAAAAGGCCAATGGGAACAAGGTCAGTCACACAGCCCATAGGAACCAGGACCAGCACAACATATAGGTGCTGGCAGCAGTAAGAGCCAGGAAGAGAGCCCCGCTGTGCGATGAAGCTGAGTTAGATCATCTGAACATTCTTCTCTTATGTTCCTAAACCCACAGCTCTTCCTTATTCAAGCCACAGGGAAGTCTATGACTAAGGTAAGTGGTTCAGCATGATTTACTGAGCTTGGGGATTAAAAACCAGCTGCCAAGCCCAATCTACCATAAATATAAAAATGTCTTAAAAATCGAATTCTATGCAAACCAACTTTGACAAATACCATGGCAATAGGCTGTTTTTGATGCGAGGGGGATGTGCATTTCATCACTTAGACAATCAGAACTACTCCCAGGGCCTTAAAACAAAGCTTCGTGAATCATGTAGGAGCATCGTTTGTCCTGGAAGCCACTGGAATTTGCTCACACATTAAAGCTTTCCCTCACATGCTGCATTCAGCTCTCAAAGGTTCTTGGCACTCCTGATTTTACCCTCATATGACAGCACTTCCATTCGATCCCCCCACTGCCCCAACCTTTGGCACTGTCCTTCTTATTTCTCTTACATAGCATTATTTCATCAAATGTATGTACTCAATCTGATTCCAATTTTATTTTGTTTGTTGGGCCAGTGAACCTGGGTAACCCAAGGCATAGGGCCAGACATATGGAAACAATAAAATCAACATTACAGTAGAAGACGATCAAGAATCCTGTAAATAAGGTATTATGGAGTATACTAAGGAACTTCGGCAAATACGTGAGAGTGTTTTATTCTATGAGAGTTGTGTGTTCTGCACTGATAGAAATAGGTCAATGCCTTTTGATAACACACTTTTAATACATCAAATCAAGAGAAAACAGCACTTGTCCTTTATCTCTGGTTCAGATACTAGCTTTGATTCATTGCTTCTTCTGAGCTCCTTAAGATCACAAAACACTAAAAACTACCAGTGAATTCTACCCAGCATGTCATCAGTTTACAAGACCAGTGCTCTAAACCCTGAGCTATAGGGTCACCATGTCACCAGTTTAAAAGAGAAGGGCAAACTGTCTTCATATACTCTATCTTTTTTTGTTCATTAATATTATTTTCACAGTTGGGTTTCTGGATAAAAGCAGAAAGGTATGTGAAAGCTTAAATTTCCCTGGATATTCATTCTAAGTTTCTTTCCTTCATTTTGACACATTTTGCCTCTAGAACCTAAGACAATTTATTGGAACTTGAGTATATTTGGCGAATGACTAAATTAATCAATAATCTCTTGATAGTCTCTCTTTATCCTACTGCAAAACAAATTCTTTCTTTCTGTTTTATATTCACATTAGCCTCTTAACTGGAAATTGTGTACTTTCCACACACTAACAACTTAAATAAACCTTTCCTGTTTCTACCATTATTCAGTCAGAAGGAGATGCTCACTGTTGAACTCCAGATTATTTATATTTGTTTCTAATTTGACTACCTTTAGAATTTTTCCCATGATTTAATTACCACAGAGTTTAAGGTTTTTATTTTGGTTAAAGGTTGCCCATTTCTGGTTCCATACATTTTTTTTAGTGTGCAGTAGCATTTATGGTGAGTACTTGTCAGGTACCGAACAAGAATGCGGCTTCTATTTGGAAACCTATAAATTAAGACACAGTTTTGGGGTTTGCTGCTTTTAAAACATTCCTTCAGAAAATGAATTCATTTATCCTTTTTATACCAACATGGTCATAAGCATAAACAAGAGTCAGAAAACCACTTACCCAGTCTTTAATTACATCTTCAAAGAAAAAATATGTATTAAGCTTTATATTTCCTGTCCCTCCATTAGCAAGTCTGTGAGCCAAGGAAAGATAAATTTCTATTCAATGAATGCTAGGCTGACATATAAGGAAAACAGAAGATTTCTATTCTCTATGCATAAAGCATGCCAAAAAAATGATTTTGGCATAAATCTATTGATCAAAACATTGTCCTCTGTGTTGTTATCCCACACTGCTCATGAACACAGATTTGGCCTCTCTGAGCATTCTCCTCTAGATAATCAGCCACACAGAGGGCTACTCATGAGGAAATTGCTAGCTTATGTCTTAATTAGAACACCCTGTGCATTGAGGAACCACACTTGTTCTCAACTTTTGGAGAAGCAACTGGAAATTTATAGCCCCCGAAAAAGATGCTGCACGTTTTCAGAAATTCTGATTATCCTGTAATCAGAAATTCTGTATCCCCTCACAGTAGTAACGACATTTTTTTTTAAACAGTTGGTTGTGTCTCTGTTTAGAAAAGAGTCAAAAGGATATGAATGCCTTCCTTGAATGTCCAACATTCAATGCACCCTAGCCCCCTCTACCCCAACTCTTGCCTAGTTACATTTGGATCCATTTGTCTTTCTGAACTTGCTTACATGACGTTTTACTTCTGTGTCATCACCAAAGTAAAAGCTTCATGAAGGCAGGAGTCTGCTCTGCCTTGCCATCTCTCTTTACCACAAAACCTAGAGCCTAGACTGTCATAGAGCATGTGGTAGATCCTCATGAATACTGTCAGGCTAATGGATGACTTTACTAAAATTTCCTCTATTAATGTGTCTTTGATTTTAGTTTTAGCAGAAGAGAATAAGACTTTTGAGACTGCTTGTAAATCTCTGGTTCATTTTTACATGCTCAAATTTAGAATTCTGTGACAATAGTTTATATATATATATATATGCATGTGTTTGTATATATAACTATAGATATATCATATATAAAAGTATATTTACACTCATTTTCAGAAAGGCAGAAAAAATGAGTACAATTAGATGAAAAAATCATATTTGACTGCCAATGAAAGGCAACCTCTTGACAACTATTAATTTATCTGAAAGTTGTAGAGAAATTTTCTTACAAATTTCATAAATTCTACCAATAATACTGTTAATGTCTCCAACGATTTAGATGTTATCCTGTATAAAGTTAACACTTCTTTTGATGATGTAATTTTTAGTTTTTGGTTAAAATTGAATTCATAATCATAAACAAGAAGACCCAGAGTGTTCTCCCAAATAGTCAAAAGAAGTGGAAAAAGATTTCCAAATACCTCTATGGTGATTCCACTAAATCTTATCTCTCTTAACTTTCCCCATTACAGAGTTTTGATTATGAAATGACCTTAGCAATCCCTATGGGAGAAACACATATATATGAACTAGTCATTTCCCATTTTCTACTTGCTAATAGACTCTTTTGGTTTGGAGTTGAAAACATGTCCAGGTCAATATCTGCTTTCACCTTTAACTAAAGATAGCTAAACTACGTCACACATTTCCGGTTGCTGATACACAAGATAAAGTCTTACAAAACTGAAAATTATTCATTTGTAACATAAGGAGCCAGCACAGCAAACAGCACTATTTGTCTTTTCTGATGCTACCTTGAATTTAGGAACAAATAGATAGGAATCAAGGGACAGAAATGAGGCGATAGCCAGCCTAAATCTATGAGGGTGTTTGGAGTCTCTGGCCCTGTGGTGGATGTTCAGACTACTTATTATGTAAAAAAGGTAAACCTTTATTTTTTGAAATTACTACTAGTTCAGCTTCTATTACTTGCTGCCTACAGTAGTACTGCTTTAGCTATAGTTCTAAGGGATTTTTTTTAAATAGGGTAACTGAGGTTCAAGGTGAATAAAAAGTTTTAGCAGATCCCTGGATATTTTGGTGAGAAGAATTTTACTGGGACCCTTGAATCTTCCAAGAGACTCACATGTGAAAACTGTGGCCACTAAACCAGATGATGGGTCGGCTATACCTGCACGTTCAAGATACAAAAACAATGGCGGTTATAACACGGTAATAGGGAACAATACCAGAATTGTTGCCACAGATGAATGCTGGACTAAATACTATGTATTATTGGCTGGATGCACTAGCAATCTTTCTAATGGTCTTTATGTAACATGTTGAAATGAAATTATTATCATCTGTAATAAAATATTTGTTCATCATTAGGTCAAAACATCTGGATGACAGCTCAAAAATTCCACCATTCATCAACTTCTTCTTACTTGCTCTTCATCTCCAGTGATCCAACAATCTGGATTCTTTGGCATCATATAGATCCAATTAAACATTGAGTTAGGGAAGCAGTTGTCTCCTGCATTTGAGCAATGTTCTTTTAGTAATTCAGACCTTCAATCTTGACTTTCTCTCTTGCTTTTGGCAGGGAGGGGGGGTTGTGTGTTTTAATAAAGTGTTCCAAAAATAATCTGGATAGATTTTATGTCATCTAAGTTTGTTTCAGTCTTTAATTATAAATTGATGTTAGATCAAGTGAAAGTTTACAACAGCTCATCTACCTTCTTACAAAAGAGATTTTTCTCTTACTTGCTAGTGGTAAATACCAGTTACAGGCATAGTTCTTCCTCAGCCACATGTCTACCCACAAACAAATAAATCCTTTTAGTGAAGCATTTGGCATCTTTATCTTCCTTGATGAAAATGTAATCGTGAGACTTCCAATTACACATATGTACCAGATGTGAATATGACTTAAGTGAACAGGGAATTCAGTATGGTTTTGCAATCATGGGACATATATTGCATTTCTTCTATACTAATGTTTCCTTTATAATTCCCGGTGGCTGGATAGCTGCTTCAGTGCCTGAGTAGCTCTTCTTGGCATATTCTTTCTCATGTGCCTTTTCTGCTTTTCCAATTCAATGAAAAACTGAAAAATGAAGGCTGAGTGGAAAGATGTCTGCCTCACTTCCAACACCTTAGTGTAAACATAAGACATATTTGTCATATCTTCTTTATCTCCATGCTCATGGTCAAAGAGTAGGAGTCAGTTATAATACGCTTCTTGTATTTGGCTTTGAATTATTTGCAATCCATTATAATTCAGTCAACTCAATTGGCACTCAACACAAAAATCACTATGACATTTTTCATCTAAATTTGATGTACATATCAACATGTCTTCCCCCACCAGTAGGTGTTCCTTTCAAATGAAAATAAAGAGCAACTTTGATCAATGATCAATGACTCTTACTGTTTAGTTTATATCAAGCAACCTATTTCTTATTTACCTAGTTTTTCCTACTTATATTCAGATTGCAAGATGAAACCCCATCTACAGGATGACACTCTGTCCATGACAGAGACTTCTACATGTCCAGCAAAGTCTCTTTACTCTTCTTTCTGGCCACAGCTCTAAAACTCATAATCCATTCTTAAGCCTCTGAGTGGTCTGTGACCAGAAACCACCTAATAAGTGACTTAAAGAATATGACTAGAACTGCACTATGTCACTCCCCTTTAAGAAACAAAAAATAATTGATGCAATGAAAATTACCTAAATCATTGTGAGGAAAAGTCAAGTTTTCTAGATTTTTGAGGCTGCCTGATTCCCTGGGTCCATGACCCTGTATCACCTTGCCATCTACCTATGATGGCCCATTTCCTTCTCTGACCTGAATTCTGTTGCTACTTCTTTTTATAAGGACCCATGTAATAACATTAGGCCTGCCTGGAAACACCAGGGCAATCTCTCCATTGCAAATATTTAATTCAATCACATCTGCAAAGTCTCTTTTGATTTGTCAGGGAACATAAATATTTGCAGGTTCCAGGACACAGACATTGTGGGAATGAGAGTGAGGGGAGTAGAGCATTTTTCTATCTACCATGCAAAGCAACAGGTCTATAAAATGACTGGATCAAAAAGATCTCATTAACATTCCATGAACAGCAAAGATAAACTTAGAGATACAGCTTTTCTACCATAGAACAATACCTCAGTTTCAAAATAGCCATCTTTAACCATCTGTAACTTTAAAAAATAACCATAGGGGAAAGGAGAAAGAAGAAAGTAGATTTGAGGGCAACTAAAATAGTAATAAATTAGTTTTGTTACTACCTTGAGTTTGTAAATAAATTGAACAGAAGTTCATCATTCTTTGGTGGGAATTGTATAGTTCCACTGAAAAAAGAGCCCAAAGTAAGAAAAAAAATCAACTTTTAAAATCTTAAATTCACTCAGACATCAGTTAGAAATGGATGTTGGGATGCTGGATAATATACCTCTCGATTGAGACATGGTCCTAATGCCTTCCTTAAGTCTCATCATGAAAAGTGACTGACCAATAACAATCGCCTAGAGGGCAGAATCAAGAGTCAAGGAGAACAGTGAGCACTGGAGTCATTTCCCAGAGCAGAATCAGGATGGAGAGAAGTAACGTCTTACCCTTTCAAGCAAGGAAAGCTCACAATGTGTGAGGCAGGATTTCCTCCACACAGCATACGGATTTCTCACCTCCCTCTGTACCACTGTATTTCTCACCTCCCTCTTGTCTGATTTGGGGAATGTGTTACAGTTGTGCTTCCTCTCACCCCACCTTACACTGGATACATGGGGCCAGAGTGTAATCTGAGCTACACCTGGAATAGCTAGCGTGGAAATGTACCTTTTGTGGCAGAATCTTTTTGCAGTAATTGACCCCACTTCACTTTTAATCATTGAATTTTGAATTCAAAAACAGCTTTAGTTTCAAAACTTGGGCAAAACAACATGATTTTTTTGGCTATTGCCTTAATTTTTCTTCTTTAGTTTTTTTTTTTTTTCTTTAATGATTGTACATGTTGAGTAGTAACCTTGCTATTACCGGTCCATATAAAGACACCATATTCTACTAACAAACCTAAAGCTCTTTGTAGTCAGGTACTGCACCCCGTCACCTATCTGATATTGTCCCCATGGCTTCTGGTGGTCAAATCATCACTCTAGCTCCTATTGTTGTGGGGTTGTATCAACTTTTTGGTATTACAGAATTCAGTTTTGAAACAGCATCTTGATTATCAGTCAAGTTTCCTATTAAATACCTAAGTGAGTTTAGTGCATTTGTTTTGCTTTGGTAAAGTGGTATACTCTTTGTCTTTCATTCCATGGGACATAATTCTCTGGTCTTTAATAAAATATCTACTTTAGCATGTCCACATTTTTTTTATCTATTTCATACCTTTCTTCTATCATATGTCACAGCAATTATCCCATGATTTTCTTTATTCTTATAGAAGTCATCTTTGCAGCATCTTTGTACCATCCCCTGGAGTTCTAGTCGGGATGTTAAATCTTTTATATAAAGAATGTGCTCTCAATTTGTTAAGTGCTCTCAAATTGTTCAAGATTCTGTGCAGTAGCTAGGACATGCAGATGGTCTCTCACCACTCTTTTGGCCTCTAGGCTACTTTTTTTCCAGAAACATCATATTCCCTACTGCCTTTATTGTGACTTATCTTTATTACTGACTATTGTGCAAGCATCCTGCTTTTGATGGCAATTGCAATACAGGCCTCCCAAGTCTGGAAAGGTGTTTTATTGGTTCTAGCAGTAAAAAAAAAAAAGAATATTGGAGCCCTTGGTGGATTTTACAGGCTTTCATGCTCTCTTAGGGAAGCAGGTACACTGGAACACCAGGCAGGGAGGCTGGCAGGTAAGCTAGGCAAGACCCAGTCAGGGGACTGGGAGGCAGGTGAGCCCCCCCATGTCCACAAGGGGGCTCTTCATGCTCTTTCTCTGGGTGCACCCCCAATGCTCTCTCCTTGTGCTTCCCCCTTCTTAGGTAACACCTGCCTTTTATCTCTTCCTCCTCTGACCACTTACACATGCATTTACCCATTGGGCCAGGCATGCAACCATGGAGGAGGGTGTGATTACCACAGGATCTATTCACAGAGGTTAATAGCAGAAAAAGCCTTGACTTACTCATTTACCCTAAACTGACCCAGTGTTGAAATTTATGATGATTTCCAAATGTGAATTTAGAAGAGCCTTCTTATTTGGAAAGCACCCTGAAGATTGTTAAAATGGAGAAGGCAGTCCATACCTAACAGACATATAGACACAGGCAGAGGAATGTGTATGAATGTACATGTGTGTGTAAGTGTGTGTGTGTGTATGTGGAGACAGAGAAAAAGACACAGAGAGAGATCATCTGGTAATTTCTCTAAATGACCACTTCACATTTTAGGGAACTGATGTCCTGTTTGAATAAGTGGCGGAAAGAACCAATGTGTTCTGAATCTGATTACTTCTTCTTCTTTTATTACTATTATTATTTTGAGACTTAACTAACATTGATAGACTAGAGATTGATAGTCCAAAAATTATTTCAGTCTGGATACAATATGTTCATACTGTAGTTGTGATCCTTTCTGCCACCACAGGCTCAGGTACCTGACCCAGACATTCTGTTACAAACATTGTTTTTGAAATTTAATATTTCACAATATTCTTTACAATTATTGGAAAAATACCACTTCTGCAAACAGTTACAGTGAAATCTGAAGCCACTTAAATTAATTTTTGAATAAATATGAACAGAGATAAAAGTTTGCAGGTCTGATCCTAATAGGCAAGCAGACCACACAATGAACCACAACACAACAAGCGGCTGAGATGCTGGTGTTCTCAGAGGATAAGTTACCTAAACTTCAATGCACTGGGAAATAGGGAAACTTTCTTCAACAATACAATTCCCATAGGCTTGTAAAACTCACCATATTTTATTCTAAATGAAAGCACACATTCATTATTTTTCTTTCTAGTCCTTCCTTAGCCTTCAACACACAATCCCCATTGTGAGTTTGCCTATTATTTCTTGATTCCAAAACTCTTTAAAGAGTCTGAGCAATTACAGAATCCTGCATCAAATGCTCATATGTTGTGAATGAGAATTTCAATGAACATGTACTTGGGAAATGAAAGACAGATGGTCTTCCAGTCTGTATCTCCTCTATCTCCGTTGTCAAGTCAGAATCGGTTTCACATGTCTCTCCATTTCTTGTTACACATCAATGTGCTTGCATCTCTCTCATAAATCTTCTTTTCACTTCTACCAATTGTTTTTTAACAAAGCTAGCTCTCAAAGTATCTTCTCCACCAAAGTCACCCTTCCTTGTTTTTCTGCCCTTACTATTGCAGTTAATTTTTCAATTGAGTTCTCTTGTGGTTATTCTCCAGACTTTTCTAAATTATAAAGTCCTAGGAACCAACTCTTTCTTATAATGAAACAATCTAGCAGATTAGTTCATATTCAAATCTTCCTTGACATTTGAACTCTGACATCTGCTACCCAGAAGGCACTGAGTAGTTAAGGGAGAATGAAACCCATCCTTCTTGTCATACATTTTGATTTTTCTTAACCTGGAGAATCCTCTACTTGGGATTGAAGGAAGAAAGGAAGAGTAACGGGTGGAAGTGTGAGAGTTGAAGCCCATTCCTACTCTATTTCCTCTGCTATTCAACTGTGGGGGAACTAGATTGGACCAGTGAGGAGAAATTTGAACTTTTAAGTTTTATCTGAAACTAAAATTGAGACTTACCAGTTGTGATGGTAACAGGTTAAAGCTGTAACTGTTAAAGATTCTGAGAGGTAGAGAAAGGGGGCAGCAGGTTTGATGACCGTGGTTGATAAAACATCAAGCTCATATCTATACTCAACTGTGCAGCATATTTTAAAATAGATGATACTGTAATTTACATGAATAAATATATAAAGTGAGAAAAGGTATTTTGTGAAAGAACAAGGTAGCAAGAAAAATGCAGAAAGCTCAGTCATGCTAACTACTAGTGGTATGTTTGGATAAATAAAAATAATTCTCTGAGTTGAAAAATCTTCATGTAAAAAATAAGAATAATAGATTCTTACTGCATTGTTGTGATGTTTGAAGGGAAAAAAATGCATCAAAACATTTAACACAATAAATGGAAGATAGAAACCAATGATTCATCCTAGTTTATTTCTCTCAGAATACAAAAAATAATATATCTTTTTTCCAGGATCATCATATATCTAGAATCACTGCTAAAAATATGAAATGATTTTTCCCTGTAATTAATAAGTCATTAATATTCACAAAGATGATACAATAAAACTAATTAAATAAGATAGTATTATCACTAAACACTGAAATATTGTTTAAACTGTAATATAGTAGTTCTGGAAATTCAGAGAAAATGAAGCAAATGTGAATAACACATCATATTTTCTAGAAAACAGATGAAAGTTCAAATCAACAAGAAGATTTATTTTTCTTCCTTCTGGCTCTTTCCAACTTGAAATACATCCAGAGCCCTTTCTGAAAACCAGGAAGCTTAAGACTGGAGAGACAACAGTGGATGTCATTGTATTAGTTTGTTATCCAAGACACAGACCCATATAGCCCAAATTCTCAAAGAACACTCCTTGCTGGTACCCTATTTCAACATTTGCAACAAATTATTTTGAAAACATTGTTGGGGGCAAAGCCACATCTAACAGCTCCCATTCCTACAGCATCAGATTTTGATTTTAATAAAAGCAAGATTCTAAGCCTTTGGACATCAATTTATGGTGATGGGAGCTGCAAATAAAGTATGAGACCTAGTTACATTGAGTTCATTAATGCAAAAAACACTATAAAATCAATAGTTTGCTTTAAATACTTAGGCTCAGTTTACCTGGGAATAAGAAAAAGTTCCATGCTATTGTATCTGAGAGTTATAAATTTGTACACACAAATAATAACATTTATAATAAGTGAGCATTTGCAAATTTTCTGAGTGGGTCAGCCATCCAAAATGAATTCTGCTTATTGCCAACTCGCAATACCCTCTTCTCAATCCAGAAGATTCCATCTTAATCAAACAAGTTCTTATTCTTGTATTATGTACATGGAGTCAAACTAAAAGCAGAAAAGATTAGACAGTGAAAAGTAGAAGGGCTAAGGCAACTGATAGCAAGAGATAGTGAGAGAGAAAGAGAGAGATACCCAAGATATCCAGTGAAAAAACAGACTGATAGCTACGTTTACTGGAAGGAAAAGCAAGTGCAAATGTAAGGGGAGCTATACTAGGTACCTCTTGAGGGCTGTGACAAAACTGGGGAGAAAATGAGATATGAGAAGTATAGCAGAAATTAGAAATTGGATATATTTTAATGCCTTACAAGCAACTAAAGTCATATTTGGAATTTCTTTTGGCTATAGGTGTAGTTCATGAATTGTGCTTCTTTAAAGCAAAACTATATAGAGACTGAACTATTTCTATTTCTTGGATATGTGGAATAGAATCTTACCCAAAGAACCAGAAAATGATTTTAATATTCTTTTCCATGTAGAAATGCCATCTGTAAGCTTATGCATATACTCTATAATGCTTAATGCTGACATCATGGGGGAAGATACTGGCTTGTAAGGATCTTTGTACATTAATGTAGACTGGTATCTGCACCTTTGTGTTCATTACAGCATTAATCACAATAGTCAAGACATGGAGACAATCTAAATACACAACAGATAACTGGCCAAAGAAGTCTTACACATATACATATATGTACACACACTCAATACAAGGCTATTCAGCTATTAAAATGGAAAAATAGTACTTACTGGACAACATTCATGGATCTGGAGGTGATGATGCTTAATGAAATCAACCAGAAAGTGAACGAGAGTTACCAGATTGTGGTGAAATATGTACACACATTAAGGTATGAAACTCTTCTCTCCAAATTGGAGAGGTTTTTTTTTAAATATATATATTTTTATTGAATTAGTTTTGTTTACATTTCTTTCTTTCTTTTTTTCCCCTTGCTTTTGGGTGTTCCTCCCCCCTCCCCCACCCCAGCCCCCTTGGTCTCTCCATCTTTCCTTTCACTGCCAGTTATTGTTCAATTTTTAGTTCCTTGGGTTCTTCCTCTTCTTTCTTGGAGCATTTTCCTTTTGCCCATTGTGGATGTAGTTTCTGGGACACAGTGGTCTGTGCTTAGTATTCCAAGAGTGTTTTTGCTGTGGGCCACCAGTTCACACATGCTTGTCAACTGGTTGACTGCTCCAGCCTAGCTTCTGTCATATTTTGCTCCTTTTTTTTGTAGTTCTGGTAGCTGGCATTGGGAGTGTTTTTCTAGCCAATGTATGCGCACAAAGTTTCTTCATCAGGATAGGCACTGGCCTGGTTGATCTGGTTTGTCATGAGGCCACTGCCCGTCTCTGTGGGTTTCCTCACCTCCTAAAGTGGGAGGGTGCTTTGATCACACTGAAGGCATCTCTGAACTGGAAATTCCATTGTCTCTGTAGTTAGTCTTACAGCCCTATGTCCCATGGATCTGACATGTTCATTGTTTGGATATACTTCTTTGTTTCTCATCTCCATATTTGTGTGTATCTGCTGCTGAATTCATATTGGACAGCTTTTTAAACAAATGGCAAATCAATAGAACTTGGGAAAAGAGAATCTGTGTATACTAGATAAATGAAGGGTCCAGGCACATATAGAAGCCCAAACAAAGTGGGAAAAAGGAAAAAAGCTAGAGAGAGAAATCAGGCTTTAATGAATGCAAACATGGAATTGTCTGTCAATCTAAATTGTTCAGAAAAACAAGACTATGAGAAGCTGCCATTTCTCAGAGATAAAAGTTCTTCCTAAAATGCATATTAAACCAAACTGACAAAAGACTAGGAAACTGTATATGTGCTTTCTTTTCTCAGTGACTAAGACCTGTTGCGTGTTTTTATAAATTTCAACTGGAACTAGACCATGGCAAGGAGGAGGTGGGAAAAACATAAAACTAGATCACTATACCATGTCATATGCAAACATTTACTCCAAATAAAGACTTGGAAGACTGGAAACCAGACAACAAAGGTAAAATACGGAACTATGTTGGCTTCAGTGATATTTTGGGGGATTTGATTCCAACAGCAAGGGAAACAAAAAAAGTGAAAACATGGGACTGCATAAAACTAAAAAGCTTCTGTACCCCTTTAGATGATATTACTTCTGCACACCTGTAGAAGTTATTACTAAAACCAAAGATACCTACTAAATGCAAAAAAATTTGCATATCATACACCTTATAAGGAATTGAGACCCAAGATATACAAAGAACATTATAACTCAACAAAAAGAAAACAAAAAACAAGTCAATAAATAGAACTCAAGTGATTTTTTTCCAAAGAAAACATACATACATATGGCTAATAGACCTATGGAAAAAATGTTCACTATCACTTATAATCAAAGATATGTAAATCAACATCACAATGAGATACCACCTCCTGTGAGAAAGGCCTATATCAAAAAAATCTAGAAGCAATGCATTTTGGCAAGAGTATGGAGTAAAAGAAATCTGCTATACACTTTTGGTGGGAATCTAGACTGTTCTAGCCATGTAGAAAACAGCAAGGAGTTTCTTTAAAATAAAAATAGATCTACTATATGATCTAGCAACTCATTCCAGGTATTTGCCCAAAGAATGGAAAAACACTGATATTAGTTGGTGGATAAATGATGTCCTTTTACAGGAAGTACCACATCCCTTTACCATGATAATGTCATGCATCATTTAAACACATTTGCTCAACAGTGGAGAATGTTTATAACAATGTCTACAAAGGGCCACACCAGATAATCTAAGTGTGCAGGTGGCTATACCATATATGCTTTGTAATCATACATCATGAAGCTCATTTAATGAGGAAATTGCATGATGATGCATTTCTCAGAAGCCACCTTTGTCTTTACTTGATACAGAACTGCAATGACTATGAAAACTTAAAGTGAAATGATGTTGTCACCAATTCTAAGTGCCTGTGCTCACAGATAGTATCACATTCATATTAAGAACCCCATTTTGGAAGGTGATATAGCTCAATCAATGGATGTTGAACTGAGCAGAAAAGGAAAGAAGGAAGGGAGGGAGGGAGGAAGAGAGGGAGGAAGGAAGGAAGGAAGGAAGGAAGGAAGGAAGGAAGGAAGGAAGGAAGAAGAGAATAGCTCTGGGTAGGAAGTGACATAGATGAGATAGATTAAAATCAGAATCAGGCAGTGAAAAATTTGCATATAGACTGAAGAGAATCCAGATTTGCTATCTGTGCAAACTCTACTGGACTGGCAGGGTTTGCTTTTATTTACAACATAGCCATTTATGCTAATAATGTATGCAATATGATGGGTTAGACCATTCTCTGGCTCACCGTTTTTGTATTTTTTGCAGAAGACAGTAACAAGTACAAATAATGAGATCATTTACAGAGTTTTAGTTTTAACTGAAAGTTACTTGGGGGTGAGTCTGTCTTTCATAGATGGGCAACTGAACCCTTCACTTGAGATGTATGATGTCAGAATCATTCCTTTAGCCAACTGCCTGCTTATTCTAATCCCACAAATGTTGCTCAAAAGCGTTTGGGAACTCCCTTCCATGCCTTTGAAAAATCATTTTCTCTTAATTATTATTTTGAAAACAAAGATAGCTGCACTTATGTATTACAAGTGTGAGTTTTTAAATGTGAGTTTTTAAATTAGGTCATGCAGTGTTTCAGAAAGAAAACGAGACATGCTAATAAAATGACTTATTTGGGGTTTGCTTATAAGTTGATCAGCTAATGACACTGATATATGCCATTCGAAGCCACAGAAATATTTTCAACAGGGAAATTTTGTGAGAATAAGTAAGATGCTTTTGAGAATATGACACTGGACACCAACACTCATGTGAATGCATCGATTCTAGCGTGCTTACTGCAAATATTTCCAGCACTTTACAATACATTCTTCCCACCTCTGAAAAATGTCTGAATCCAATGTATTTTCCATTTCCCTCTGTGAGCTTTTATAAGGAATGCCAAAAAACAATAAAAGAAGGAAGAGAGTAGGAGAAAGTAATGGAGATTGAGACATTCTTTGCCAGTACAGAGGCACTGACAAAGAGGCTTAGATCAAAATATTTGTGGAATTTAGACAAGAACAAATGAAATTATGTCTAGGAAAACGTAGATGTGGGCAGACCTATCAACTTCCTCCGTAGACCTCCATCCTCACAGGGTTTGTGAAAACTTCATAAAGTCGTCCATCTTGGAAACAGGCATTTATCAAGATAGTTTAAATATCTCTAAGAAATACAGCCCTTACTCATTTCCCTCCACATTCACAGGCTAAGTTGTTTAGGTTCAGTAGTGCAATGAAACTGTATGCTAGTGGGAAACTTTATTGGTTTTCTATTGCTAGAGTTTAGGTATAAATTGCTGACCCAAAATGAACATGCTGTCTTGCTCCATTAAGTAACAGGTAAGATCTGTGCCCTCTACTGGAAAACACTCTATCAGCACCAGAAGTTATTCCCTATTTCTAAGTGTATGGAAGTCATAACTCAAGGTGTCAGTCTCAAAATAGCATATTTTTCTTATTTAAATATATCACATCCTTTAAATGTTATTAATTCAATCTATTTTTTAAACACATTACACAGGAGTGGCATGGTGTGGTCACTGTACTCTAGAATTTGCGTACATACATGTATGTGCTCATAGTGTGTACACTACATAATCTGGATTTCTAGAATTTATTATAAAAAGTACACAGAACATTGTTGATATTGATTACATTTTGTTACCTTTGTTGACAGATTGTGCTACCTTTGTTCACATATGTTGATTGTACTTTGAAATAATATTTTGGGCATATTATATTAAAAATATATTATTAAAATTAATTTATTTTATTCACTTTTTAATGTGACACAGTAAATTTTAATATTTCCTCTGTGGCCCTAATTTGTGGTTCACATTATATTTTGATTGGATAGAACTGTTCTGGAAGCAGTAAGTTCAGAGAGTGACACAGCTACACGTTGAAAATATAAACATTGATGTGGTCAATATAACAAAAGAATAATAACAAATAGAGCACTATAATAAAGAGTATTATAATAGAGTATATTATATAGTGTAATAAATACAGAGTACTATAATAGCATATATAATGTGTAATGATAGTGAGTTTATGAATTGTTTATTATGTGCAGATAGACCATAATGTTGACATCTTGAACATTATATATGTTTATACATATATATATACTAATTTGTATATGCATTATATATCTCTATATCCTAGAAAGGTACCATTGCATTGTCATTATCTTCATTAATTATTTTTCAGATAAGCAAACTAAGAAAACCCAAGATTTGTACTCACACAGGTGGGTTTACCACACTGCCTTGGAAAGAAGAGACACAGCTCTTGAATGAGAAGTAGTTCATTGAAGTGGGGGTTCAGCAATGCCTTTTTGCTGGAATTCACATCTAAACTGAAGCTTTACAATGAATACAACTTAGCCAGGCAATCTTCTTTTTTTTTAATTTGAAAAAAATCATTGGAAATGGGGGTTTTATCTGAATACTAGCATATTGGGAGGGAAAAGGAGCAGTGTGACCTTTTCTCTCAGAAGAGGGAAGAAGAATACCAAGTTCTCAGGTAATATGTGATGCCAAAGGAAGGAGGAATCTGAGAAGGAGAGGGGAGTCACTCTTGCTCACAGAAAATCTGTATTTGGCCTAAAATGATAAACTTAAGATTTGACAGATCCAGACCTTCACAAATTAAAAACTCAGTGGTTCCATGATTCTTGTAAGTCACAATATTGGCCTCTGATTTCATGTAAAAGGAGATTAATTGGCAATCTGTGTTTCTGGTGCTGACAGGGGAATCGCCTATGGAGAAATCTACTTAATAGTTAGTCCTAGAAGGGTTTCATATTGACAGACTGAGCTAAATTCTGGGTAGCAGGAGATTTGCTAACTTTGGCATGTGAGTACCTCTCAGAGATCTGGGAAACTTCCAGTTGTTAAGAAATAGAAGGCAAGATAATTTTGAATGATTAAAAGAAGGACGTAGTTTTCTACGTAAAGTGCTGTCTCAGTCTAAGATATTTCTCTCCGTGTTACACAGCTTGCTGCAGGTCTCCATGATGCATGAGCTACTACCAGGGCTCCTGAATGACCACGCACAGCATCTTGGGTTTCAATCCCTGTGGGAAAGCTTCAACTCTTGATAGATAATTAAAGAGCACTGATTCAGCACCTTCTGTGGGAAAGCCCAGCAGGGGGTGACAAAGAATGCTGCGACTATGCTTCTTTAGCTCAAGAAATGCAATATGTACATATAGAAAAATAGAAATCAATATGGCAATAAAGTGGACTTATCACCAGGCTAAAATGACCAAAGAGAGATTCTTGAAGGAAGGAAAGACATACAGGCTATTAGAGATCAGATTGTAACAAATGAAGAGAAGAGAGCAGGAAAGAGTCATATATAAAACCTGTTTGTATATAGGCAAACAAATTATGTAATGTGTTTGCTTTTTTGAAACCACTGATTCAGAGAAAATGATACTGTTTCATTCTATTTTTGAAAGTGGAATTCAAATTTTGAAGGCTATGCTAGGAAGAAGGGGAATAGTTATGCAATATTTGAGGCATGGCAAGATCTTTGTCTTACTGAAGAGTAAAACCGGAGTACTTAATAATTTCAGACTCCATTAGAAAATTATATACCTAAGTATGTATGTCAAACATTTGAGGCTTACCACAAAGAGAATATAAATATAACTTTTAACATAGCAAAGACTTTTTAAAATCACGGTAGATATAATATTGAGTTAAAATGTATGATATTATATATGATATACATCATTTATGCAGTAAGAAAACACATAAAGAATATCAGATTGTTACTATAATAGAGGCATATGTAACACAATTATTAAAACTTAAAACAGATGAGAAAAGTTACATATTTTGCTATATTCGTTAGCTCTACAAAAAGAATGAGAAATGGAATGGGATAGAGAGAAGCATCCAATTAATTCTGTAGTGGTTTCTAAATCCTTGAAAATTCTAAAGAAAACGTGACAACGTGTTAAAACATGAAAGTGAAAGAAATTACATTGGGAAATAACTTCAAGTGCTTTGATCATTGTTTTTATTGTTTCTTTAAAAGTTCTGAGGAAACTAGATCAAAACATTTGTTGGTTAAGTCTAGACTAATATAACTATGAGCATTGATGAAATTATATTCTGAATGTTTGAGATATTTTATAATAGCAATTAAAAACAAAAATTTAAAGTAGGGAATGTATTAATTCAAGCATTTATAATATTAATATAGGTTAGACCCAAGTTGTAGGTTCACTGCTCTCTGCTGTCATCAAGACTCACTCAATTTTCTGAGCTTCCTTGTTTTACCTATTCCAAACATTTATTTCCTCCTGTCCATCAATGAATGCACTGGATCTGGCTTCCACAGAGTATCCAAAGAGTTGTTTTCTTCAGATGTGATATACTCTACCATTCATCCAATGAGTAGCTTTTGTTCCAGCATTTCAGAGAGTCATTTTCATTAGAATGTGTTACCCCAACTCCAAACCAATGGGGGCAAATAAATGCATTTCCCACTCCTGGGACACATACCTCACCCTTGGGGCTAACTTTTCTAGAACTTCATGGATTCTCTTGCAGAAAATAGGAACTGTTGAGAAGAAGAAAGGAGTGAAAACTTACCAGTGGTCAGTCAACCAATATCCAATGAATAATCTTTGACTATTCAGTTACAAAGGTGTTATTAAAAGCTGTCAGAAAAACTTGTATTCACCATGCTGTGTTGTTGTAACACCATGCATTGACTTTATGGTTAATGCAAATTCAGCCAAAGAAAGAATGCAAATATGTGTGTATGTGTGTGAATTAAGGAACCTTACAATCATGTGCATATTAATTCATTAATTAATTTACTCAATAGACATTTTTCTGAATAGCTCTCTTGATGTTAGCTACTGCCGGTGTTAAGCTTTTGTTTTTTTTTTTCAAGATCACTTAAAATGTTTAGACAAGGGGAAAAATAATATAGTATTATGTCATCCTTAATTCAAAATCAAAATGAGTGTTAGGTTTTATCTGAAGGTGCATTCAGTGGCTAGACTTGTGGGTGCCACAGCATGGTTGTTAAGGACACAGATAAGACCAAAACTGCTTGGATCCAGTGCCACCTCACAGTACTGACAAGCTTGCTCACATTAAACAAGTTGTCTAATTTTTTTGTGTCTCAGTCTCCACAGATACAAATAGGATATAAGACAATGTCTTTGCCATACAGAGATTGCAAAGATGAAAAGACCCTCTTCCCATATAGCACTTCAAACCGCACCAACATACTGCTGCCACTTCATTATTAGACCCTAACAAAAGTAATTGCTACTTGCTCCCACTGTATTGCTCTAATTGAAAGATAATATATTTGCATAAAGGAATACAATTCTCAACAAGTATATGAATAAAAGAATTCAGCATCTTTCATACCTAAATTTGCAAATCATATGCAAATATACATACAATTTAAAAATTCTGTTTAGATGAAGAGATTCAGAGAGAGCTTATTTTTACGTTCTTATTTAGCTGCTAAAATATTCATGTATTTGGGTTTTCTAGAAGGGAACCTAGAAATCTTACAGGCTTCAAAAACAAGGCCATTTAAAAACATTCCCACAGTGTTCCTTCAAATGCTCTCTGCTCTCAATTGACATCAACTTCCTGAAAGACAAAACAAATAGAGCAATATCTTATCTTTCCTTAAAGGTCCAGATAAAGACTCAAGCCATCTTATCTGGGGACAGAGCCTAGGAAGAGTGAGGTTTCCACACAGGACAGGAGTCGCTCTTCAGTATTATCAATAGGTTGTACCAAGCTTCTGTAAATAAAGTGGGGGAGTTCAGAAGTCAACTACCATGTCCTTTCTAAACATCTTTAACCATTTCAGTTTTTCCTCAATTCTTAGGGAGGAACCTTTGGTTCTTTGAGCTATTCCACCTATGACCTATTTCCTAGGGCCTTTATCTTTGTGACCACCTTCTTTTCTGGTCAACAATCAGTGATGTGAGGGTTAAAACCGGACACTGATTTTTAATACTTTAAATTAATTACCATCACTAAACACCAGCAAATTTTGGAGTCTCTTAGAAGCTAAAAGAGCCTGCTTCCCAGGCTACGAAACCTAAGAGACCCTGCCTTTTTTAGTTCTCCACAGTGCCTGTGTGGCAACACGGGTTCCTATAGTCAACCACTGACAGAAAGTTTCCCTCTGAGTGTTCACCTCATTCCTGAAATAAGGATTAAAAAAAAACGAGAACACTCAAGATAAGTTCATACCAATTCATGAGAAATTTTTACCCCTTTCATATACAGGCTATTTGGTCAAATAGTGTTTTAATTTTTAGCTACATTTGGAAATTAAAATTAATTTAAATTCATACTCTTGTTAAATTGTAAAATCCACACACTTATTACCAAAATTCCAAACAATAACAAACACAAAGTACAAAATAAAAGCCAACCCATCAAAGTCTTCCATAATTATTTCCTGCAGAGATAATTATTTTCAAATGTCAACTGGAATGTCCTTCGCGATGCACGGATGGTCCAGAAGGACACGCATAGATTCTTAATACACAACTTATTCTCCCGTTGTTACCCGGCAAAGGCTTTAAACTGTTTCATCGGGCCAGAAACTCTCTGGGTCTGGACACTTAGAGGCACAAAAGCAAAGGGTCCTTTGGTGAAGCCAAAGGAAAAGAACAATTTGTTCTAACCAGCAAGGAGAAGAAGCGAGAAGATACGCCGGCAGAGGGAGAGTGCCCACTTACTGACTGATGGTGCCAGGTAGAACAGCAACTCTAGGAGCTGGTGGGGTGCAACACACATTTGCCACTGCTGGAGTCTGGGGTTCCCCTGCCCTGGGGGTGGAGGACGAAGGCCTGCTTCCTGCCCCAGCGGCTGAGGAGGCTGCTGGAGAGCCAGCCCATGCGTGCAGTTCCCAAAATGGCCGCCCTGTTCCACCTGCTCCCAGAAACCCCCTTCCTTGGGTCACCAGGACAGTAGTCAGCCCCAGGTTCCCTCAGTGAGCTGCTTGCCCCGGTGTGCTAGAGAGGGGAGAAGGGGAAAAGCAGTGCGGTTTGCACTGAGTGGTTTGCACTGAGCAGATAATTTCACTATAGGAGAACCATGAGTTTCCCAGGTTCCAGAAAGGGAGGAAATAGAAGAAGGTTAACATACTTCAGAGGGATAGAGGCATACACCAGTCACCTCCTGCTTTGTGCAGCTGCTTCTTCTTTCTTTCTTTAAAAAAATTTTTTTAAATTGATTGCACACACATACACACACATTTTTTACATCATTGTCTATCCTTGTTCTCCCAACATTGTTGTACCATTGTTCTCCCACCACCTTATCGCCCATGAACCACTTTAATCTCTTGTGCCCTTCTCCTTCCCCATTTTACCCCCCTCTCCCTCTCTTGCTCTATGGCTCAGGTCTATTGACATTTAAAATTTTTTTTCTTGTCTGTTTGTTTCCCCATATCCCTCATATTAAGTGAGACCATCCAGTATTTCTCTTTTTCTTTCTAACATGGTTCCTTTAGCTCCGTCCATGATGCTGCGAATGACATAAGTTTATCTTTTTTGATTGATGAATAGTATTGCATTGTGTAGATATTTCACATCTCTTTCAACCATTCATCAATTTGGGGGCATTCCGGTTGTTTCTATATCCTGGCAATTATAAACAGTGCTGCAATAAACGTGCAAGTACAGGTGTCCTTGTGAATTAGTGTTTTTGTATCCTTCACGTACAGCTGCTTCTTTTTCCCCCTAATAGCCACTGTGTCTTTAACTTAGCTTTAGGGGAAACTAACATCTATAGCCTGCCTCCCTCTCTTTTCCACCAAGTCTTGATTTATTCTTTCAAAATGTTTCAGTAGCTCCAATAAAAAATCAGTGGTGGTTTTTGATGTTTTGAATTTAGGATAAGTATGGGTTTGTGAATCTTCAAGATCATACCAACATGTGAGAGGCAAAATCATCTTTATTATTTCAGGCGATTAATACATAATTTTGAAAGGCACACTTCAAAGAACAATTAATTACATTAAAAGAGAGGACAATACTTTTTTTTTTTTTGAGCTAGGTCTTGCTATGTTGCCCAGGGGAACTGGAGACTCATGTTGCTGGGGTACCATGGATTCAACCGATCCCCAGCCTCAGCCTCCCAGGTAGCTGGGGTTACAGGTGCATGCCATCATGTCCAGGTATTTTTTAGACTAAGTCTCGCTATGTTGCCCCAGGTGAGTCTTGAACCCATGAACTCAAGTGATTCCTAGTCTTGGCCTCCCTTCCTAGGCTGGGATTAAAAGCATGCACGAGCACACCCAACCCAGAGAGGACAATATTATTGACCAAATAAGCCACATTCCTAATTCTTCCATGATTTTACAAGACTTCCCTCCTCATAGTCAAGTTAGTGCTTCACAGCACTAGGGATAAACAGGATAGCATTACAGTCTTTGTGTTCCTTTCAAATTTTTCCTTTATTCCAGGCCAAAAATGCAGGAAACATACAACAATAATTGAAACTTATGACCCTATTTTTTCTTACCTATATGTATGCGGATATTTTAAAGAGGTTTTCACACATATGGACACACAGGTATATACACGTGAATACACTATATCCCCATGCTTTCTCTATGTCTTGGTTATGTTAGCCTAAGGAAATTGATATGCCTTCCTCTTTAATAGATAGATAGATAGATAGATAGATAGATAGATAGATAGATAGATAGATAGATAGATGATAGATAGATAGATAGATAGATAGATAGATAGATAGATAGATAGATAGATAGATAGATAGGTAGATAGATAGATAGATAGATAGATATTAAATAAAAATCTGTGGTCATGGAAAGATGATCATTAAAGCCCATGAGGTAATCCTTAAAATTAAAATTATTTCAATTTTGAATCACAAGCTAATCCCTTTAACCAACTTGAAGATGCTAACAATCTTGATAAGGATGACCTATATCTTCCTTTTCATTATCTATACATAATATTAAGTGAAATTAGTTGAGAGAAGCCAGTTAGACCTCACTCCAGGATAGCATTGATTCAATAATAAAAATTCATTAATTACAAGTTTTTAAATCAATATGACTTTAACTGTATTATTATCTCATATTTCTCTGCCTTGTCTGCCAAGAAATCATGTAAGCCTTTGCCAGATTTCTTGGTGAAATCTAGATATACTGCTTACAAAATTCATCTCATCTATTTGTTAACCTTGTCATGAAAGGAAATAAAGCAAATTTGGCCTGGCTTAAAGGAATCATGATTGCTTCTCTATGCTAGAAGCACACACAAATCACCGGCATTACTTTTCATTCTAGATTCCCTCCCTCCCTGGTATACATGGTACCTATCATATCCAGAATCTTTACTGGTTCTGGTCCCTATGATTTCCAAGATTTTTTGCAGTAACGTTGGACTATACCAGTATATTTTTGATGACACATTGGTAAATTTTACCAATACTCCAAAAATACAAGAGCTTGAACTCATGCAGAAGATCCTTATTCTCTAAATCTGTCATCCTAACCGGGCATGGTGGCATGCACCGGTAGTTCAAATGCTGGGAGGCAAGAGGCCTGGGATCACTTGAGTTCATGGGTTTGAGACTACTCTGGCAACATAGCAAGACCTAGTCTCAAAAAAAAGCAGCCGGGTGCAGTGTCGTGTGCCTGTAATCCCAGCTACCTGGGTGGCTGAGGCTGGGGAGCACTTGAGTTCATGGGATCGGGACTACCCTGGGCAACATAGCAAAACCTAATCTCAAAAATAGATAATAAAACTGTCACCCTCCTATTTGCAGTTTTAATTTTCACCTATTCACATGTTTATTCCAGTTTGATCATTCTCCTCCAGATGGTGACCACTTAGTCAGTGATCAGACCCTTACATGGAGTATATCAGTTTAGATGCTCTTGGTTGAATGTCAAAGATATTCTAATCCAAAGTGCATGGCATAGTCAAGGTGGTTCAGGCTTTGTGATTTGTCCATTTAAAGTGCAGTAATATTAACCTGACTGTTCTTTGCAGTTTCCCAATCAAGTTTATAGGATCATAATGCTAAGATGACTTTCACTCTTCATTAAAAAGCTTGCCAGCAACAGTCTGAGTCCATGTCTCCATATTTATATGGCACTGGGATTGGGGACAGAAAGAGACAGAAATATAGAAGCAGAGAAACAGAGAGAGGTGGAGTTAGGTGAGCAAGACAATTTTCTTTATGAAAGCAATGTTAGCTCTTCCCTCTAGCATGGTTTGGTGTCCACACATCACTACCCGGCCCACATATCAAAGCAGTACAACTGGATTTAACTTACATTCATCCAGGAAGCTAGAACTAATGAGAACTTGCTTGAAAAATGTGTATCTCCTAGAATGAGAATTTTGTTACTAAGGTGAGGGGAGATGGCATTAATGAATGAAAAACAAAGAGATTCTGCTTTTCATCTGTTCATCTTTTATGCATCCTTTACTATTACACCAATGATTCCTAAGCTGTAGTGCTAGAACTTTCTGATTACTTTTTTCCCCACATCAAGCATAATTTGAACATCTTTTGTCAACTGCAATGTAGATGCTGTCTCAACTTCTTCTAGATGTTTACAATAAAGGTAGTGTTTTTAAAGTTTTAAATTTGTGTTTGTCATAGGTTATAGACTTGTCTCTTGGGGTCTGTGGAGATTGACTCCAGTTTCCTCTGTAGATACTGAAATCCGCAGATGCTCACACTCCTTATATAAAATCATTTATAACTGTGTGTAAAGTACACATGTCTTTCTATATACTTTAAATAATCTCTAGATTGCTTACAATACCTTATGCAACATAAATGTTGTAAAAAGTTTCTATACTGCATTTTTTAGGAGATAATGACAGGAATAAGTAATCTGTGTGTTGACTACAAACACACCATTGTAGACAGAGCTAGACAATATATATTTTTCATTGATTGCTTGAATTTGTAAATGCAGAACATAGAGATATCAAGAGTCAACGCTATTTCTCTTTGAACCTTTTTTTCCTAGCTATTTAAAAATGTGTACCAACAACAATGGACAGAAGGGAAAGGGGGAAGGGGGAAGGGGGGGGCAAATCCCTGGGATTGCAAAGATGTGAAATTTATATATAAATAATAAATAAATAAATAAATAAATATTAAAAAAAATAAAAATGTGTACCAAATCTTTTTTGTAGATAAACTAATAATAGTACTACTATTATTAGTAATAGTATTATAATAATAGTATTACTCCTACTTGCTAATAGGTAGCAAAGGTAGAGAAATAATTCAATGCCTTCAACTGTATTGATGAAAATACCCACTATAATGTTTAGGTAACAGTACCAGTTTTAGCCACTGTCCCTGAAGACATTGCATTATTTACCTCCTTTTCCTGCCTTTGTTGATAAAGTTTCCTGTACCTAGAATGCACTTTTTCCAATTATAAATGCTGTTAAAATCTGCCTTATTCTTTAGAGAATCAAAATACATACCTTATATTTTTCAACATAATTTTATGATTTAAGGGTACCATAAAAAATGTCTTACCCAGGTTTAATTTTTATACTACTTTTCATCCATCTTTAATCATGACATTCTTTATAAGAAATCCTACTGAACAGGCATAATTATGCCATTAAAATGAACATGGAAAAGTAAATAAAATCATTTGGTCTAAAGACATTATGAAGCAGTCAGAGTAATTGTTAGTGTGCAAACTGAGGTGTACCCTAGAACCCCCCAAACTTGCACTATATATATATGGGTTTTGGCATCTACTGCATAAAGACAAAGCATTCTCTTAGTATAAAAACAACTAAACTTTAATAGGATTAATATACATAGAAAGAGAAGAGAAACCAGAAAGATAAAAGAGAAATATTGGATGATCTCATCTATATGTAGGATAAAAGGAAAACAAACAAACAAAAGGACAAAGAAAATTTAAAGCTGTCAGCAAAACTGAAGCATAGAGCAAGAGAGGAGGGGAGGCAAAATTGGGGGAGGCATGGGGACAAGAGATAAAGATGATGGTTCACAGGTAACAGGGTGGTGGGAAAATCTCAGGGTAGACAGCAATATAAATATATATATATACACATATATATGTAAATATATGCAATAAATTTAAAAAATAATAAAATTAAGTTTAAAAAAAGGAAGAGAAAGAGTATAGTTTTCCAATGAAATACCCAAAATCACCTATCCTCTCATGAGCAAATGTTTGGTCACATAAGGTTGGCACCAAGCGGGGTCATTAAAGTCTGAAAACTTACAACAAATCTGAGGCACCTTTTGATGGTGAACCATAGGAAAGAGGCAGCAGATCTAGACAAGTCTGGAAGAAAAGAAGCAAAAACATAGTACTAATAAGATTAACAGCTACCATTATCATTCTCCCTGTGGGTCTCTCATGTACATCTCTTCCAAGAGTCCTTCCATGTCTCAACTCCATGTATTTCCTTCCACATTCCCCAACTTCCTTTGGAAGTCTCTCTGGACTTCCCTGAGGCAAGTGCAATGTTGGGAAGCAAGTGGGCCTTCTTCACATGTCTCTCTGCTTCAAGTGCCTCCTCCAAGTTCTTTTTCCAAGTCCTGTTCAACTTCCCTTGGGCCCCAGTTCCAATCTTCATTAGTGGGGCAGGGAACGTGGCGCCCACCTTTTGTAGCGAGATCACTCTGTTATACAATGGAGAAAATTTTATCTTGACAACAATGCATAAGTGCCATAGTTTTGCTCACATGTATGTATTGAAATATTTTACCAAAAACAAATGTACAAAATTTTAAAGGATGCCTAAGGTAAAATATGTTCCTATATAAATAAAGGTATTCCCCATCTCAGACTGCAAAAGTAGTCATTTTTAAACTAAAATTTTGAGGTATCAAAACCCCTGAGTCAAAATCAGGGGTTAAAGATAAGTGAAAAATCATCTTCATCATTAAAAGCAATGATCAATAGTCTTGAGAGTAGATTCCAGAATGTGAAAACTGTTGAAAAGGAACTTAGAGGAGGCCCCTTTATTTGGAGAAGACCCAGGCTAAGAGGATAAAATAAGTCCTCCAGAAATCTCTGCCATGACTGGGTGAGTCTCACATAAACCTTATCATCACTCTGAGAAGCACAAGTTCTACATCTAGGGTCAACCAAGATGGTAAAAAAAAATCTATTAAAACAACTTCTCACACAAAAAACGTCTCAAAAGCACATTCACAAAGTGACATAGGAAAGTTGGCTCAAGAGAGAAATTTTAGTGCAATCACAGGTACTGGGGAAATGATGTTTATTACAAAGTTGGTTTTTTTCCAAGTGACCCATATGACACCAATGTGGAGTAAGTCATGAGGAGGTGTATTTGGCTGGGGAGCTGACCAATGACAATAAAAGCTAAACCAATATTAAAGGACAGTCCAATTCAAAGCTTGATAGATGTTTCCCAAGTTTAATATCAGAATCACCCTCCTCTGTCTAATAGCATGACATCCTTACTTTGTCCAAGGAGTATCACCAAATATGTCTATGTCACATTTCACATGTCTTCCACTTCTATTCCTCTAAGAAAAACAGGCTTTTATATCTTATGTTTTCATGGCACTTGGAAATACCTTATTAGAGAATGATCCAGATAATAAGCTTTTAGGAAAATTTTAATTGTTAATAAGGATTTATTAAATATATTAATAACCAGATAAGTCATACATTACATTATGTTCCCACAACTAAACTCTACAGCTTTGGTAGAAAGAATTCAGAATTTATTAAAATCATAGCTCATGTCTTAGCAACATAAAAAGACATTGCAGCCATGAAATAAGGAAAAGCTGCTAGGAGTAAAGAACTCTGATAAAAAATTAGTTTCTGAAAAACATATGATAGTGACATTTTTCCAAAATTATTAAAAAGACTGGAAGGAGTAACTGAGAAAACTTGCCAAATAATAGAACAGCAGTGATAACAAAAACAATCAGAGCAAGATAACAGGAGAAAAGACTGGGGTATTCGAAGATCTGTCTCTGATAGATGTTCTATGTGATCTGGTAAGTATTTTTTTCTCCATTAATCTGCTTAATGTGCAACTGGTAAGTATCTCTTTCTCCATTAATCTGCTTTATCGCAGCTCAGGTGTCAAAAACAGCAGTATAGTTCCTTCCTCCTCTATTTACTGAAGAGAAGATTCAAGAGTTTATTTTTCTTTCTAAGCTAAAAATTGGAATTTGATTATAAACCCAGTATAGTTGACTTCTAATATGGTTGACATTCTTGGTAAAACTGTCTTCATAATTTCAATGGATATAGATTAGAGGGCTTCTATAGAATTCTGGAAGGAATCATTTTGAGAGGAAGAATGAACTTAGGATGTGTTAAATACAGGATCTGTGCTTTCTGACCCATTGCAGAGGGGAAACGGACAGCCTGAAGCTTGTCACGGGGGCAGGAAAAAAAACATAAATAATGTCACCCATAATGTAATATGGTTCAGGGGAAGAAATGGGGTCAAGTCATTAAAGAGAAGATGAGATCATTATGCTCTAACCAGGCAAATTGTGTCCAGAGGAAGACAGTAGTGAAAAGTAGACTGGGATATTGAAAGCCAGTATGTGAGGACCAGGGGGAAAACAGCTTTCTAATTGAAACCATACTTCCAACTCCGGAAATGAAGGCTCAGCTCTCAAGCAGTAATGCAAGAAGAGTGAATGAGATTATAGAAATGAAGGAAGTGGTTGGAGGAAGTTGTAAATACAGTGAAGGGCAGAGAAAGGCACGTGGCCTGAAGAAGCACCCTGTAGTTGGGGAAATAGGAGACAGTTTTGAAACAATGTGAAGGAATGGGCAAAATTGCACCTGATTAGTCAACACTAGAAATTCAAAATCCAAACTCTAAGCCTATAGGAGAAAACTAATCTGAGGAGGAAATATCAAGTCACAAGGAGAGAAGAGGAAGAGGTTAATAGAAAAAATATTTCAATTTGCCTCCAAGGGTGTTGAACTGAAGTGTGTGGAAAGCCACATGTGCAGAGGGGGAGAGTTCGCGAGTGCTCAGGTGAAACTAAACACCCTCTTAATATTCTGCCTGGAGAATTTCCTATTTCCTTGTTTTTGACCTCCAGCCAGAAAAACTGTTGGAGGACCTGGAGATGAGGGTCTTAGAGGACTCAGATTTCCCTAACAGTCTTTACAACTTTCAAAGTAACTACTGGTTTTCCAGTGTGGCTCTCCCCTTCTTTACCCACACCAACTCCATTACCACCCCTGGAGTGATGGGCACCTTTTCCTTCATGTGTAGAAGAGGTGTGATAAAAAGCGTCCAGACAACTGAGACCTCTGCTTACTGAGCTGATTGATTTGAGGAGACAAGTCTGAGTAGACTCTGTCAGGAATGACAATATCTCTGGTCAAGCCACTGGAAGACCAGTGGGTATGAGAGTCTTAGAGATGGAAAACAATTTGGAAATAAAATAGTTCCTAGACATTGCTCTGTTCCTAATGGATAAGTTTAGTTCTTTGTTTTACTTGCTTTTCCTATTAACTTAGTAGAGTCAAAATGACTAGGTTTGAAGACTTCCCTTCCCCTAATTACTGTAGGGTAGAATGAAAATGCAAATAAATCTTTTTCTTCGAAAGGCTTGGGGGTGTAAGAAAATGGTTTGGATTGTTTGGGAATCTGTGCTGGTCAATCTGAGATTTGAATAAATGGTTTTTATATGCATTCCTTCACTGCTGCATCAATTATTAATGGAATTTACAGGTTAGACATTGTGCTGAGACCTGGGGATTTGACAGTCAGCAAGACAGACACGGTCCCTGTCAAGTTACATTTTGGAGAGAGAGACAGACAGACTCAAATTGAATTGCATACTGAGAACTGAGATAAGTGCAACGGGAAACTTAGGGCATCTCAGGAGAGCACGGAACAGGAGACATGACCTAACAGAGAGAGAGGGAGGGAGGCTCAGAAGTCTTTCTAAGGAAGAAACATTTTATCTGAGACTCAAATATGAATCAGTTATTGAATATCCTGAGGGCAGGGAGGGGAAACAGAGAATTCCAGGCAGAAAGAGCAACTCATTTGGAAAGGCTTAGGTCAGAAAAGAGCTGATGTTATTCTTATAAAATTTCAAGAAGCTAAGAGTGCAACCAAGAGAGGGACAGGTCATGGGAGATGCAGACCCTTGTAGCCCTTGGTTGGAATGTTGAACTGTAACTTGCATTATTTGGTTAGTAGTAGTGTTTTAACCAGAAAAGTAGGAAATTCTAACTGTTCTATTGAAAAGATATGTTGGGGAGGCAGAATAAAAGTTTTTTCATATATCTTTGGTACTTGTTGTATTCTTAATTTTGGCTCCAATTTCTTTCCTATGTTGTCACATGATTCAATAAGTGCATAGTCAATGAGTGGGAATAAAGCTCTACTATTCAATATACATACTTTTGGCTCCAACACAATTACTTTTTCCAATGCACGCTTACACACTCTAACAGACATATGTACACCACCCTGAGGTTAGTCCCAGTGCTCTTGGGAAGAGCTCGGGCATTGTGTACAAGAAAAGGCATCAAGGTGCGTAGCAACAGTCTTAATTCAATACATTTTTTTAAAGTGTGTCTACTGAATCCATAAGCTAAGTGAGTTGGTGCAAATCAAAAGTACTAAAAATATTCAATATCATCCACAATGAGCAAGAATATATCAGTAATTCCTTCTATCAAAATCATTTGTGAATGACGCAGCGGAAGGCTATTCATCCTTTCAGGCTAACTGCAATGTTACCACTTCTGACTTGCTATAGACCATTCAGGAGAAGAAACCAGCCAATATCAACTAGTGCCTACTGCAGTTTACCAGGCTCTGTGCCAAGCATGTCACAGGGACTTAACACTGAACAAGCTCACTGAATTTGCTCCTATTTGCCCCCTTTTGCAGGTTGGGAAATACAAACAAAGAAAATTTATGTAAATTTCCTGCCAAATCAATAGTATATTGGCAGTGAGGATTTGACAGCAAACTATTTGCAGAGATGCTGTGTATAAAACATAATGTAGTCACACTCACATTGCAGGAATGCTAAGATATTGATAAAACAGCTTTTCTTCAAACAAGAAATCCCTCTATGATTTCTTATGATTTCACTATGAATCTGTTTGCTTATACCCAATTTGTCAAATCTCTAAACAGTGAATATATACAATTTTGTTTCTTTGAATTTCTGTATGAATGCATTTTCATTAACTACTGATATTGTCGGAGTTTTAGTGACTTTTTAGGTTTATGACAAAAGCAACAGATGGTCATGGTGGAGAAAGTTCAGTTTCAGAGAAGCATAAAGCAGAATTTAAAAAATGCCCATATTCTCATTGCCAAAAAGAGCACAGAATAATGACTCATATTTAAGGCATTTCTAACATGCACATGTTAGCACACATGCACCACTCTGTACAAACTGCCGTCTTGATGATTGAAAGATGCTCACAATGTGTTATGTATAGTGAACCAGAATGATTATATTTGACTTTTTAGTGGAAACCTTTTTCAATTACTAGGATGTATGCTTTATCACTTAGTGAGCAAGTCTCTACTAATGTGATTTACACATTCACTTCTCTCTTACATGTTGATATACCTGTTTATATCTTCAAAGTGTTTTTACTTGCGGTTGAAGATGGGGGTGGAGGGTGTATGCGTATTGTGTGTGTGTGGCATTTTGTCATATTCGTGTTCTACCTACATCTAGAAACATTTATTAAGAGACTATTCACCTTTATTTTCTTGTTGAGTTCCTCTTGTTTCACTCTGTCCTCTTCTCATAACCTCTGACTCCTCTGTTCCCAGTGTCACTGCTGATAGTTTGTTGGTGGCAAAGGAAGGAAAGTGTTTATTATTATTTTTCCTTACCCCTGCTTTGTTAAGGCTGGGGGATGTGTTGCTTTGTTTTCAGAATCAGGTCTTATGTATATTTTGTTAAATTCCCCAAAGTCCTCTAGACACCAAGAGCTAGAAAATGAAAAATGACTATTATTGTTACCCTCTTTTGCCCAGGATCCTGAGTCACCACATGTTTCTGACTTTCCAAATAGACTCCACTGCTTCTCACTGGCCCTCAGTTGAAGCCAAAGGGAGCTGTTTGCTCCTTTTATAATGATAACAGAGATGAATATGGTTCTGAAAATATTGAAAAGTGCAAAAGGTAGATCTTAGTTATAAATATATAAATTCTTAGTGATGCACACTTGACACTTATAAGATGTTGCAATGCAATGTTACTTCAATTAAAAAATTACATTTTTTTTCAAAAGGGAACATTGAAAAAATAACATCAATAAGATGTAAAATATAAATTAAAAAAATGAATACCAAGAAATTGTTGAAAAAAGCATTGGGATGGTGGTGGTAATGATGGTTTAGAGGCACTCATGATATAGAACAAAGTATATCACTTAGAAAACAGACAAAAACAAAGTGACTTTAACTTAACTTTAACACAGGTTCTCCATTATTTTGTAAGATTTGAGCTGCATTCTACACTTAGAGCCATGAAGAGTCAGAAACAAAAAAAAAGGGGGGGGTGAATATCAGCTAAATCAGTCCAAATTTTGTTTCTTCAATACCAAGCATTGTTGATTTGGAAGAATTCAGGTATAGACTCCATTTACTTTTCCTACAGATATTTGTCATGGCCATTCAAATTCTCATGATTCTCATACTTAATTTGTTTTTTAATCTAAAATCACTATATATAATAACCAAGTTATGAAAACAATCTAAGTGTCCAAGGATAGGAGTGGATTAAGATAATGCGGTATATAGATTTGTAGTGAAATGCTACAAAGATAGATTTAAACTTTCGTCATTCACAATAACTTGGATGAAACTGGAGGGGATTATTCTATTAGAAATAAATCAGGAGACAGACAAATATTGAATGATTTCACTTATATGTAGGCTATAGAGAAAAAACAGAAACTGGCAAAGCTAAACCAAAACAAACACTATATGACTACAGAATAAGGTTGTTATAGGAGGATGAGTGAGGGAGGAACAAAGGGAAGAGGGGTCCTGTTGGAGTCAATGATTATTTGTGCTTTGATGATAGATGTGTTATGGTAATTTACATCGAAGAAGTGCAAACCTATTTCCTAAATCATGTATAGTGTTATTTACCAATGATATTTTGCTAAAAAAAAAAAAAAATCCAAAATCAGTCTCCCAAATAAGTATTAAATGTTTGTTGTATGTATATAAAGCCCAGTGCTATCAACTATGAGAATATATGAAAGTAGCTTGATGTATTGGGGAAAAAACAAAAATATCTTAAATCAGAAATAAACTTCTTTTTTTTTTTTTTTTTTTTTTTTTTGGAGACTAGGTCTCGCTATGTTGCCCGGGCTAGTCCGGATCCCAAGAACTCAAGCAATCCCAGGTAGCTGCAATTACAGGTGCCTGCCACCATGCTCGGCTGCTTTTTTTGAGACCAGGTCTCCCTATGTTGCCCCGGTTAGTCTTAAAGTCCTGAACTCAAGCAGTTCCAGGCCTCTTATCTCTCCGCGCTTGAACTACAGGTGCGTGCCATCACGCCCGGCAAAAAGACCTATTTTTACTGCAAAATAGTAATGGAACTAGACAAAGCAGCTACCTCTCTGATGTCTATTGCCTCGCCTGCAGATTAAGTATCCTATGTTGTGAAAAGTAAATTATGAATGCATTTTGAAGAATTTTCTATAATGTGATAATGCACACAAATGACAATAGTTGCACATTATTAGTAAAATAGTCTTCCTTAACCTCAAGGAACTTACAGCCTAGTTAGTGGAATCAGATACATATTTAAAATTTAACAATAATATAGTAAGAGTACAAAATAACAGACTGAGAATCAAAAGATATTGCAAAACAAATGCATGAATAACTGCCAAAGAGTAGAGGCTTGAACAGAGAAAGAAAGGAGAGTGAGCTGGAATTATCAAGAGACCATTGAAGGATTGGCCAAACCACAGTTCAGCTAAACATCCAGATCAGGAATCTACAGAAAGTCCTGTTTGCACAAAAATGGCAGAAGGATCAAGCTTTGATATTGAATTCCTAACATCCTAATAAACAAAAATGCTCATTGAATATGAGATGTTCAGATTTTTGAATATGAGCTAGAAATGCAGAAATTGTTATTTAGTAAAAAAGAAAAGAGCAACAAATCAGAGAAAATTGAGCTTAATTACCAACCAGCACTTCCTTAATATAATTCTGACCATTTGTTTGTTATTGTGTCTCTTTGAGGTTTTGTCTCCCAAAGTCCAAGAGAGCAACACTTTTCTCATAGGCTATTAAGAATCAGTGAGATTAACTAAGCCAAGGTTAAATTTTGTGCAGTGCTTTAGCATAAGAATATGCTAAAGAGAGAAAATTCGTCCCAGAGAATTAGTTTTGAACATTGGATAAACAAAGAGAAAGCTGATGTTAATGTAGTTTTACGGGTGGGTAGCTGCATCTGGTGGGATAGGAAAGTGTCAGGGTAAGCAAGGACCTCTCAGACCAAACTGTGTATTACAGACTGCATCTTAATGAGTAGCTTAGAAGCTATCAATTGTGCTTAAGACGCACAAGCTTGGTGACAGTGGGTAAGACCTTTGTGCCAACATCTAGACCTAATTGCCTCTCACCAAATTTAAGATTCAATGTTGACAATTCTTTTCTCAGTAGTTGAAAATGTTTCCATTTTCTTTGGGCCATAGAAATTTCAGATGCAAAGTCTATAGATTAAAGTTGATCTTCCGCTCATTAATAATCATTTCATTTTCTGACTATTTCTGAGATTTTTTTTCTAGCCTTAAGTTTTTAGAAGTTTAATTATGATGTATCTTGGTAAGGAATTATTTGATCTTATTCTATTTGTAGTTAGTTCAGTTTTTCTTATTCTGTAAGTTTATATATCTTCTGTTAAATTTGGGATTTTTCAGTCATTATTTCTTCAGATAAATTTTCAGCCCCACCTTCTTTCCATTTCTTGTTCTGGGGCACTGATAATATAAATATTGGATCTCTTTACTATCTTATAGTCCTGTGCTTATTATTATTATTCTATTTTTTCTCCATGCTCAAATTTGGATAATTTATATTCTTCTATGAGGAAGTTCATCAATTTTTCCTTTGTTATATTAATTTCATGATCAAGCCCAATCAGTGAGATATTTTAAATTATAGTTATTATTATTATAACTTTTTCAACTCTACAACTTCCATTCAGTTCTTTTTTATTGCTATTATCTTGTTAGAGGAGATTTTCTATTTCTTTGGTCATTTTTGTTAAGAACATTTGACATGATTCATTGTAGCAGTTTGTGTCTGCTGTTTAAAATCTTTGCTGAAATCCTGCAAGTTAACCATAGACTTGAAGCAAACAACAAGGCATAGGGAAGAAGAGGTGTATAAAGAGGGGAGGAAAGAGCATAAGGAACTGATGACAGTTTATGGGTGCTATGATGCTGGGAAAACTTTGGGGACTACCAAAGGGAGAATAATGATGTAAGAAAATAAATACATAAATGGTAAAAGTAAAAATAAAATCATTGTCAAATAGTTTCAATATACGATTCACTTCACATTTAGCATCTTTTAATTGTCCTTTTCTCAAGACACCTGTACTCCTATGTTTATGGCAGTACTATTTACAATAGTCAAGATATGGGAATAGCTCAAATGCCCCCCCACCCCAAAAATGAATGTATCAGAAAGTTGTGGTGTATGCATGCGATGAAATATTATTAGCAATCAAAAAAGACAAATTTGATGCACTTGTGATAACGTGGATGGACCTAGAAGGAATAATGTTAGTGGAAATAAGCCAAAAAGAAAAAGAGAAATACTGGATGATCTTACCTATATGTGGGATATAGGGAAAGCAAACAAACAAAAGAACAAGTGAAACTTAAAACTAATAATCTTTCAGCAGAACTGAAGCATAAAACAAGGGGAGGAGGTAAAATTGGGGAAGGAATGGGCAGAACAGATTAAGATGATGGTTTTCAGGTGACAAGGTGGTAGGAGAATCTCTGGGTATACAATGATGTAAAAAATACATATATGTGCAATCAAATAAAAAAAATGAAAGAAAATCAACACACACACACATACACATACACACACACACAGAATGCATGCCCTTAGAGCTCACATGGCTAATCTGGAGGTGGAGAAAGACTGGGTCAGTGGGGATGGAAAAGTCTTCTCCAGGCTATCTGGTGGGGTTTCTGATTGGTCCCTTCTGGGACCAACCAGTGATGAGGAAGGACTTCGTTAATTGTGTGGTGGGTGACTGCGGTGTCACTTCCCTTGGCCTCCTCTCTATGAATGTTGATGTGTTCTCACTTGATTTTCCCATACTGGTTGGGGAGGAAAGTATCTACCTGCATCATCTTCTCCTTCTGGGAAAAGGATCTGGATGTGCCTGTACCACCTTCTTCCACCAGATGAAACCCCAGGAGACATCAGATCACTGTGCTTTTCCTCAAGTCGTATGGCATCATATCCCACCTGCTTTTCCTGTCAATGTTTCCTGTTGCTGTCATGTGGATGGAATAAAAGTGCTATCTTCAGACCTTTTATGTCACATAATTTTCTGATGTTTTTAGCTATACTTAGAAAGGAAACAAAGAGGAAGAGGGAAAACATGCCATCATCCTCTAACTGAAAACCTCAAAAAGATAATTGAGCAATATCAATTGTCATTAGCAGAGAAATCTCACTTTTTTTCACAGTTACTAACATTTTGTTCTTCTGGTCTTGGTTGAGATGAGCTTTTCTAATGTCAAATCTCAGATTATTGGCTATCTCCTGATTTAAAGGTTCAGAGTTCATGGTTGTAGCAAGTCACACAGCTGCGGGCATTTACATTGCATGCTTTGGAGACAGACAAACTGGGCTGTTCGCTGAACTTTTTAGCTACATATGAATTATTGTGTAACATATTATTATATTCTCAATTTTATCAGCAATAGCATGGAGAAATAACTGCCATTGAAGATTACTGTTGAGTAATTGAGACAGTTATCTATTATATTTCATGCAGGGCCAGCCAATTACAGTCAGGTATTTAAAAATGCTAATGCTTTTGTGGCATCATATCATCAATATTTTTACCTATCTTTAGTTCTTCATTTTAATTATGTGCATCTCAAGAAGTTTTCTTTTTCTTGATTCACTCACTCCCTATTTCCCAATATCTGAATCTTTGTATGACCCAGAAAATTCATTCAAATACTAATACCTTGAAGATTTCTCTTCCTGAGGATTCTTCTTTGTATCTACTCTGTCTGTGCTTAACCCCATTGGTGCATAGGAAGAATGTTAACAGCCGTTATGATTTAATTTCCATATTGGGCCTAAATGAATAAAGACCCCATACTGAGCAGAGTATGGGTAATATCACTCAGAATCAAAAGCCTGGGATTTTACTTACAAAGCATATTGCTTTCATCACCCAGTTATGGAGGGGACACACACACACACACACACACACACTCAGTTCTAGTTTGGAATCTTGACTGAAAAGTTCCCTGAAAATCTGTGAAAACCTCCCCAGGCTCTTCCAGGGCACCTTTATTTGTTATGCTATCCTTTCCCCGGGGGCTCTGTGGCCTGGGAAGCCAAGCCTGAGTGCCCTGGATTACACTTCGCATTTTATACTTAGTGGCTGAAACCCGATCCAAGGTTTTCTAGGCACTTGCCTTCCTTAACACATCTGGCAGCTCCCTCCCCTTTTCTCTGGTCTGATCCTCCAAGAGGAGTGCTTAGATAAATAAACTCAAGCCTGCATGTGGTCTCCCAAAGATCTCTGTGGAGAGCAGGATCTAACCAATGCAGCCTCGGGGTTCGCAGGGCCTTTGTTCAGTGTCTTTTCGGACAGAAGCTAGCTGGAGGTGTGCGTGGTTAAAGAGCTGCTGGCCTAGCTGGGTCCACACTTTTCTCTGAAAATGACTCACGCCTGGGAACTGCCAGTGAGGGCTCCTGACCTTCTGTATTCCTGCAAGGAGAGAAATATTATTAAGGTCCTGCTCTTTTATATGTGTTTAAACCAACATTTATTGAGTCTCTGTTTAATATTTGAATTGTGGTATTTTAGGTTTCACTAACACAAGTAAAAGATGTCTAGAAGGAGCATTTTGGCTGAGACGGTGTTTATAGGTATTAAAATACGAGAAAGAATAAAGAAAACTTGTATTTATTGGGCATCTAGCATATTCAAGGGTGTCAACCAACCATAAATCACCTATTTGTCAAAGTAATTTGCAAAATGAAATCTTGATAATGGGCTGTTGAATTGAAATTAGGGTGAAATAGCTAGAAATTTGTTTTTTCATTCTATTGTGGGATACTGAAGATAGAAAATAATTGCATATGAACCTGGAGAGAAAAAGAAGGGATTTGCAATGAATTTGGTGCTAAGTTGTGACAGGACTATGCTAGGACGTATTATTTTCATTTCTTACATGTGAAGATGAGTCTTACAGAAGCCTAAGACCTTCAATTCTTCCATTATTGCTATCATTCATCCCTTAGACATTAACTGAACATTTACCATGTGCTAAGCATTAATTGCAGATACTCAGAGTTAATCAATGAATGCAACTGACAGAATGAATTGCCTGAAAAAGTGCACATTCCCCTGGAGAGAGACAATTAATAAGTGAGACAAGAAACAAATAGGATGTTGATTAGTTATGTGGAATAAGGAAGAGGCACATCAACAAGGAATGAGATAGACCATGTGGTGAGAGAAGTTGGTGATTTCAAAAGTGTTTCTTGAGAAATGTCTCCAAGGAAGGCAACATTTGTTTCATGACCCCAGGTCAGGAATAAGTAAGCCACACAGATATCTGAAGAAAGAGAAACTGAGTAAAGAAAACTGTAATTGTGAAGCTCCATGCTGGGAGGGTTTCTGGTAGTTTGAAGAATGCCACGGAAACTCAGTATGTCTGGAGTACACACAGGGAGGAACAGGAGACTTAGAAGGAAAACAACGGCGACATGGGTATTTGGGGGGCATATTACCAGCATAAGGACACTTGCTTTGGCTATGAGGCAGACAGACGGGCAGCCACGCTGTGAGTAGGCATCATCTGGCTTGAATTTTTGACAGCCTCTCTTTTTGCTGTGTTAAGAACAGACTGGAGGGCACAGACTGGAGGGCAAGCACAAAACCAGGGTGCTTACTACCAGCTTCATTCTAACCAAAATTAGGAAGCCTGCCAGCATCATTCGTGAGGCTGGTGATTATGCCAGGAGTTTCCCTTAGTCGAGGCTGACTCAGCCCTTAAGCCTATCCTGCCTGACTTCCCACCATGAGATGCCACCATCTGGGGTAGGTGATCTGACCAAAAGGTCACAATTAGTGGACGCTGTCAATCCCCTTTCCATGTGTGACCTAGGCAGAAAGTTACTTTGCAAAATTGTGTTATTTGTGCCTTTTCTATTATTTTGAGACAAATTTTTAAATATAGTCACATATAATTTAAAATATTGCATAAAAATAACTTCACAATAAGATTGGTTTTGTTTGGTGTCATTTCCTCAAGTTTTACTTACTGTTGTGTATAACCTGTAAAGACCTTGAAATAGAACATTTTTGAGCTCAGTAAAAACCCTAGCAGATATCCATCTGGACTTTGTTAACTGCCTTTTTTATTTTTTTAAGTTGATTATCAGGTCAGAAACAAAGCTCCCTCTTTTCTTCCACTTAGGTTCCACTTAACATCAGGAACCACATGGCTGCCCTTCACAGTGTCTCTGTGGTAGAAATGAAGGCATGAAGCTCTATTATCTTAAAGGCCATTGTTTGGTAACTTTCACCACACTGATTCATTCTTACTGAAAGATATTCTAGGGAGGTGATTGGGCATAATTTCACCTCTAGAGGCGACTTTGGGGTCCTCAATATCATGCTAATTCACTTTAGTGTCACCATCCCAACATCCTGCCTTAAAACAAGAGGATAATAATGGATATTGGAAGTCAGATTTCCTTGGGAGGGAAATAGGAATATGAAGAGTGCATCTTCTTATCCCCAGGGGGCCGTTTCTGTATCTGAGTCCAAAGACAGCCAGGTGCTTATTCATTCTTTGTTCCCCCAAACATTTATGTGCACTTTCCTGTCCTGTTGCAGGTATGACATTTATCACCATTCCTGTTGACAGCTGGCAGGGGTGTAAACATAGCGATCTAGGGATAACTGTACTATAGTGATAAATGGTGATAATATAGCCATGAAAAAATTTTCACAAGTACAATACATGGAACTTTAAAAGCAGTTTTACTGTCTTAAGGGCATTCTACTCAACAAGAATGACACTGTAAAACTTACATGTATCTCAAGACAATATTACATCCCTATTCTAATTTTGTGATGAAGAAAACTCAAGGCAGTTTTCTTCAGGCAGTCAATTAACTTGACCATTCTAGAAAATGGTGACTACTGGAAACAATCCAAAATCCTTCAACTATAAAGACCACTGAGCCCTAGCAAATCTTTATTTGGCACCTGACTAAATTTTCATTCAAACAACACACATAGCAAAATAATTATATACATCATTTATTTATTACAAAACCCTGAGAGAAAAATTGCTTGATTTTCACCAACCATGGATTAGCTAAATGAAACAAGACATATTTTTGCTACGATGACTATAGAGGTGAACCAGCTGTATCCACTTTTTCAGAAACCTAAAATTTAAACAAAGTCAGCGTGAGCATTGGTACTGGGAGACTTGGGAAAGTTTTGAAAGTAGAAGTTGGCATTTGGTCTTGGAAGTATGGGTAGATTTGGGTATATTGAATGAGTAGAAAGGGCATTGAAGAAAGAAGGACCATTGGAGGTAAAGTTTAAAAAAACAAAAATGAGAAGGCATTAGGTTTATAGGGGCAACAGTCTGGCTGGAGCTAATGGTGCCTGAAAGAGTACAATGACTCCGATTCTTGAGTTAGAGGAAGTTGTCTAGAAAGTTTGGATCGGTTCCAAATAGCAGTTCTTTGATGATGATTAGACCGAAAAACCAGAAGGTTTTGGAGAAATTTGTGGATAAAGTTTGTGGATAAAATATCTCAAATGCAACATCATTTTCTAAAGTCTATTACTAGCCCCACCATAATTGATCTGTAGTTGTAATTTACTTTAGCAAATTGATTCAGCCTCAATAAATACTGTGTTTGTGCACACACATGCACATGTGTATATATACATGGACACCTTTGTCTATACTCTGCAGGGCATTGATCGGCCTAATTGAAATTTACACCCTAGGCTTTTGATCATACATCATACCTCAAAGATAGCTACTACAGAAGTGTCATTTCCATTTTAAACCAAAGGTTATATTAATCATATAAATTAACCTATTTGATATTAATGGGGAGGTTTCACTGGTGAAATCACAGCACAATAGAGAAATAAGTGCTTTTAAAATCAATGGGGTTGAATATATGTGGATTGTCTGGAAACATTGTAAACATCTTTTTTTTAGAGACATAAAAATTGAGGAGTCTGTTTAATAAAATGTCTCTATCAGTAGGAATAGGGTCATAAACTATTCTTCAGTCTAAGAAATTCTTTATGCAATTTCTGATTGGAACAACTCATGGGACTCCAGTCAGCTTTGTGCTCATATTCTAATGAGAATGTGATCACACATGTCTCGGTAACCCTTTTACTCCACCTGTTATTGAAACAACTAAAGCAACATAGAACTAGGATTCACATACCTTCCCCAAGAGGTTATGATTTTCCGCTATTTGCTAATAGAGTCCAATATGTGCAGCAGAATGTGGTCCCAGACCTCATCATTTCTATTTAACCTAGTTCAGGTTTCATTCAAACTGATTTTCACTTTAACCTAGTAATAAAATCATGAGGAAAAGAACCATAACCCTCGTGTATCAAAAGGCTACTTACAAAAAACAAAAACAAAAACAAAAACAAACAAACAAACAAAAAAAAGAATTGACAACAGTCAAAATGGCTGAAGGAAAATTTGCAACAGTAAGTTTTTGAAGTTCTAGGAACTAGCAGTGTCCTAAGAGGAGGCAATTCTTGGCAGGAAAATGAAAGATAAATGTTAATATGATTTTCCATATTCTGGTGCTCAAGCCAGATCTTTTTCTGCAGGCTAATCATAGGAGCATTGACTCCAGATTGGGCTGAGTCTGAGAAAGAGGGTCATTTATAGCAGAAGCCAGTATTAGCACTGACACTGTTCTAAGCTTTTTCTCACCCTTTTTCTCTCTTCTTTCTCTCTCTCTCTATATATGTTCATTTATTCACTAAAAGAAACCTATGAGTTTATATTCTATCCTAAATTAGTAGGCAAAAAGTGATGGAGAAGTTACATGTTTACCTGTTTGACCAGACATCTGGGAAATTGCAGGATCAACTGCCTTCACATCCAATGAATAGGGAGTTCCTTAGAGGTTTCCTGTCCTGACATCATTTCCCATGTGAGGAGTAGGAGGTCCTTTCATGGAACTGATATTTTAGCAATAATAGTATCCCTGTAATTGTGGCAGTACTAGGGGTTTCAAGTTTTAAAGCATTTGATTTTACATCTCTTGGCTTGCCTCTTCTTTGCAAAAACCCTGGGAGATAGAGACGCGATTATTGCCCCTACTTTATAGAAGGCAAAAATCAACTTTGAGGACCTGAGTAAACTCTTTGCTGCCACATTATTGGAAAATGATGGAGCAGAATACAGCGTTGATGGCTGAACGCAAGGTATGAGAAAGAGACCATGAGAGAGGGATGGCTTAGCCAGGCTAAGGGTCGATTTGGAAGAAATGAACCAAAAGACAATTTATTAACAAAAGAAAGGGGTATTTATAGAGACTCAGGAAGAGGGTCTGGTGAATTCCAAAGGAAGGCAAATGGTGAGGAAGACAATTAGCTTGGTTAACATATTAACATATTAGTTGCTGAGGGATAATTGAGGCAGGGGGATAGCTTGCAAGTGGTCACTATCTCTGTTTAGAAGGATTTCCATAGGTAAACATTTTGGAGGAGCAGAGATGCCATCACATCTTCAGAGGAGCAGTGCTAAATTTTTGTCTCCAGTTTGCTGGAGGCAATTAAAGCGAGAGGGAGTTTTCCCCATCTCACAGCACAATCCATCTGGCCTATGAACAGTGTACAGCAGTACAACCCAAGTGGACATAGGCTGAGGAGGTGACTGAGCCCAGTTATCAGTGGACGACCCCTATAGTAACGAGGAGTGCTTGTTGCCACCACAAAGTCAGCCTCACACACAATTATCTTTTTTCCACATATATGCTTGGTGGTTTTCAGAAGAATTTCCACATGATACCTTACTTAATTCAGTCATCCTGGACAGCTAGGATGTGTGAGCATTTTGAGGAGGAGAAGGAGGTTTTGTCATTTTCTGCCAGAGAAGATTCAGTCTCACAGGGAGCTAATAAGTTTTCAGATTTGCAAAAACAGTGAGTGCATTAGAGATAGAAAACTCGCATTCCCCAATCCTATATTCATTCATAAATTTGTATTCACATCATGACACCTTCAAAGTTATAATCTGATGGATAGGAATTTTAATTATGTCCTGCCATTTCCCCCCTCCTTGTCTTTTTACCCCCGAGACTACCCCCATTCCTCTTAAAAATCACCTTCCCTTTTGCTTCACTGTGATGTTATGAATATTCAGAGCCAGCTGGGAGAGACCATTCAATCTTCCTGAAACAGAAAGCATTTTGTCAAGAAACACTTGTTGTGACTCCTCACCAAGGAAACGCTGAACTGATGACGTGTGTGGAGGAATGTCTTATGACTGTTTAGCAACAGCCTGCAATACACAACCATGCAGTCAGCGATTAAGTCAATGATGGGTTATCCACTGGCCTATTGTCACCATATGCCCCACCATTACAGACTTTTGAGACATTAACAGGAATTGAAGTCCCCAATGGCAGCTCACTGATTGGAGAAGGCAGGGAGTGCCAGATAGCAGAGTTCTGTCTCAGCAAACTCTCAAGACTAAGGAAAGTCTATTTTACTTGTGCTCTTGCTTTCTTCATCTGAAAAACGGGACTTGAGGCCTAACATTTAAATGACTGAACCAATCTGTGCAATAAATCCAGAGCTTTTGTAACTCAATAATAACATTGGAGGGATACCTTGGTCCGCATCTTCGCTTATTTAGCTGAGGATGAGGTGATTTATGATGGAATTTACATAGGCAAACAAATCCCCAGCTGTAAGCTGCCTGTCCTGAAGTTTCATGGTTCACTAAGGATTAAGCTTCTTGGACCTCCTTCTGGGTGGCAAGTGGCTCTGACAGATAGACTTTTCCAGTTAGTTTCCTGACTGTGGTAGGTACCCCTTCACTTTAGAGGCATGATGAAGTTTGACTCTACCCAGGAGGAGTGAATTAAAGATTGCGGATGCGAAGTCTCATGATTTGTGGAACTTAATTGCAAGGGGAGTCTCTTTGGGAGAAATTTCTTTCTTTGCAACATGGGATAGTTACAGGAGGGATTGCAAATCACCAAAGATAAGACCATGACCAATCTGTTTGGCTTGTAGAGCTCCTCTAAGAATAGAGAACTTTTCTGAAAGGATTTGATTGATTACCTCATAAATGAAATGGCAAGACTAGGATCGTAGAATGACAAAATAGCTTGATAATGAGGGACAGGATACTTGAATCTCCTATTTGATATTCTATTAAAGATGCATCCCGAACACATGGAAACTTCCAGTGACAAGGATTCCACTGAAAAGTGAACTGGATTATTCTTTCCTCAAACAAACAGGTAACGTTGTACCTGAATTTTCCTCCCTCTAATGTGCACTACTAGTATCCTTTCAGAAGTTGGGTTCTGTTGACATGACACATCTTGACAGCCCTTTCTTTGTTTGAAGACTCTGATTATAAAAGCCTTGGATTCTCTCTCCATTTTGCTACTATCCTCAGCTGAGTCCATTGCTCTTCATAAAACTGGATTGGGAGATACAGATATATGATTTATATTCACAAAGAATAGAGTGAATGCAAGACAAGACCAAGCACAGATTTCTGAGTTCTTGATTTACTATAGATCTTGTTTCTTGTGTTCACATAGAAACAGACTATCTCCTTCTCAAAGTTATTTCTAGTATCATAGGATGCTATCATTGAAAGAGGAATTGGAAGGCATTTAAGCTTTTCCCATATCTCTTAGACATGAGATACTGAGTGTCTGAAACTTAAAGTTCTCTGGAACTTTAAGGTCCGGTACTGACATCAAAAAGGATAAACATAGCACTTCCTGCAGAGATACCCATAGTTATCTCTAGTTTATGTACACCCACCTGCTGTCAGTGAGTCATTGTTTTTGTAATTTTTGAAGTCTATAGTTATATAACTTGTATGTGGAAAAAGCACATTGTTATTTAGAGCAAATTAAGAACAACAGATGAAGGAAAACAATGATTAAATCAAGGAAGCATATACTCTTTAGATCAGAAAGGAATCTGAAAATCATCTAGCCCATCAGCCACTTGAGTCATGTCTACCCTCATCTACCCATTTAGTGAATGAACCCCTATTTGCATATACATCATAATTAGTGACCAGAGCCTTATGGGCAGCATTTTTATATACTTTGGTCATTGATGAAGGTTACCTGAAAATGACATAAAATTGTCTCCTGGGTCTTTTGTTATAAGAATCTGGTTTTCCTGCCATCCACAAACTGTTCTATTGTCAACAACTTAACTCCAAAATCAGAACGTCATTCTAGGCAATTGGTCCTGCATGGGTGCATGAGTGCTGGTCAGTTGGGAAGTGACAGTTGGATGGTCCGTTCTCATGAGTTACAGAGGCCTGTCACCACTGGCAGTGTGATTTCTGCAGGGACCACCTCATTATATGGGAAAATGCCCTCAAAGGGCAAGCCTGTTTCTTGTCCTAGCAGGGCTGTCACATCTGATGTTGGAGGAAACAGCAGCAAAGAATTGTGATGGAAAGAATTGTAAATTTTCCCTGTGGTGAGTCAAGGAGAGCGATTCTCCTGAAAAGGATTATTTGTCAACTGCAGTAAGATGCTTTGTGATTAGAATTTAATTGATATTTGCTACCACAGAAGAAAGCTGAACACAGGCTAAAAGGCAAGCAATTAAATCTCTTCAATAAAGTCTAGCTAATGAGTTGTCAGATTTGGTAGAGATTATTTCCCTGCGATCCCTCCCCCACTCTCTTCTTATTGTAAGTATAGGTTAGGGCTGCTTTACTATCCTGGGGAAATGCCAAATAGTCACAGCCAGGAGAGAGGCAAATTAAATCAAATAAGGCCTGGAAGCTTTGGTGCAATCAAAAGAACAGAAATTAGAAGTCGGGGGACACTGGAATTTAGCTCAGATTGTTCAGTAATTCGATGTGCAGCTCTTCTTTTGGACCTTCATTTATTTATCTGTCAGATCTTGGTGAGAGGTAGATGACCTTTAAGAATCTTTGCAAATCTGGTGTTTTGTTCATCGTTTATACTGTTATGCAAAATTGTAGATCAATAAAAAATAAGAAGCAAACATAGCTGGATGAGATTGGAAATAACTAGAATGGAGAGGATAACGATTAAGCATACATGACACAGAATTCCAGCATCCCCAGTAATTAGCTATGTGAGTTGGGCTGTTAATTAACCCCTGCAAGTGTCAATATCCTCCTTCTAAGAGAAAGCTAACATATGCGTATCCCATGGGATTTGTTTGAATTACATGGGAGAATGCATATAAATTATTTGACAAAATGCCTGGAAAATGAAAAGTGATCACTAAACATTGGTTATTTTTATTCTGTGTCCTGATCATTATTTAAAATCTCAGCAAATTACTAACCACCAGAGGGCACTGCTGAGACAGCAGTCAGATTTCCCCCTTAAGCTGCATGCACCTATTTACTGCTTGTGACAACTGCTTGCCTCCTGCTACCTAGATATTTCAGTGCAGGGTTTTGGTTTCCATTTGCATTCTGCACTGGTCTCAGTGATTTGAGTGCTGCAATTTCTTCATCTGGCCTCTTTTACTTCCCTTTGAATTCTTCTGGAATTCCCAGGTGATAGAGTACTCAATTAGATAACGAAAAATAAATAAATAAAACAGCAAGTATTTATCCCTAACCACTAACAGCAAGTTAATTGTTGCAATTAATTTTCATAAAGAAAAATAAAACATAAATTATGCCAGGAGATCTATTTTGCAGATGGCAAACATAAAGGTTTAAACTCTTTGCCTAAAGTCACAGAAGCAGCAAATAGCAGAAGCATAGTTAGCAGACAAAGTCTGTTTGGTACCAAAGACAGTGTTCTTTCAGTTTCACCATACAGCCTCCTAAGCTGTGTTAGCTATTGATCATGGAACCAACCAAAAGTGCCCATTATTTACTCTATTTTTAATATTACATTGGAAGGATTAGTTAATATAGTTAGATTACTAAAAACAAATAAAGGTAAGTCAAATTTTGTTTACAAATAGCTGAATTTGGAAGAGTAAGTAACAATGTAAAAGCAATTGTGAACAAAATTCAGAATTTCCACTTCTTGAATCCTATCCCATGGCCTTGATAAACATATGAAAGATCACCTGTCCAAGGTGACCCACTGCAATTGCTACGTATTTGCATAATAATGGAAGTCATCCACATGTTCCTAAGCAATTATCACTTATTAGATTGAATACAGCATGGCATATCACTGTGTGATAACACACTGATCCATAAAAGATGAAATTATTTTTATTGCCTTTGACAAGTCTGTACCTTTAAGAGAATATGCAAAAGGTATCAAGATATGTGTACTATTTAATAATTTTTATGTAAGGGGAACTTGATAGACTTAGTGATAAGAGATGTATGTATTTGTTTTCATTTTCAAAAGGAGTCAATGGAGGGAGAAACCAAAACTTATTAGAAAGGTTACCTGTCAAAGAAGGTCAAAGAGAGGGAACAGATGTAGGAAGAAAGACATACTTCTCTAAACTAATCCTATTTTATAACCCCGACTGTGAAACCATAGGACTATTTCGTTCAAATAAAACAAAATTCACGCAAAAAAGTTTATCTCAAAGTAAGTTTTAAAGGCTTAAAGTCTCTAAAAACTGGAAAAAATTAAAATAACAAAAAGAAATCCACCCATTTTGTCTAAAATTAGTCATATAACCAGATAACTTATCATCATAATGTTTATATAAAGGTGATGTTTTGACTATACATCCCTGATGAGGTACATCTAAATAACAAAAATAATATATAACAAAGGGGTCACACAGTACTCTGTAACCTTACTGTGAGTAAAAATATAGATAGCATAACTTCGAAACACACCCAGAGACATATATAAAGTAAATAAATTTATTTCACTAAGAGTTACATTTTCAACCTAAGAGAAAGGAGATGGAATTATAACATTAAATCCCAACATGACATCTTTAAATAGAGAAGATTTACATTTATTCATCTTTTTCATTCTAAAATGAACCACATGAATTTTGAATTGTTTCACTAAATAGTTAGAAAAATATAGGCTTTTTCAGTGGTCTGAAATGCCAACGAGCGAGTAACATTTCACAAAAATTCTGGAATGTATAGATCCAAAAGCAATTGAATTTTACTGATACCAGCAATTGAAGGGAAGTATGAGGTTAAGTGTGAATACTCTGGGCACATGAAAATGACACCCAACACTGACTGATCAAAGAGGAGACCTTCAAACACCAAGCAGGTGAAAGGAAGTCAGATTCAATAACTGCTCTCTCATCACATTTATTGCTACCTCAGGCTGACCTAATACACAACAGACTCTTTTTAGCTGATCACTGAGGAGACTTGGAGCTAAAATACTACAAATGTAGGTATTTGCATATTTGGTATTACATAACTGAATTACTCTTAGTTGGTTTCTCAGTTAGTCAGTCATAGACTAGTTCACTCTCTCACTCTTGCTCTCTCTTGCTCTCTCACTCCGTAAGTGTGAGGAAGTACAAAATGGAGATTGACTTTATACAAAAATGTAGAAGATATCTCTAGGATGATTATAATTAAACATTGTCAGACCATGACCACACCTGACTGTAAGCAGATGGAATGAATCCTCTGTTGAATATTAGGAGTCTTTCCTTCTGAATTAAGATGCTGTATGAACTTGAACAAGTCATTCGGGTAAATGTCCATTAAGTGTTCCCCAGGTGTACTATTTCAGGTGAAGCAGATTAACTGTTGACCAGATAGAGAACTTTCCTATTCTTCCAGAACTCATGTTTTACATAGAAAATTAACTAGCAATCAGTAAATGTTAAACAAGATTTCCAATAAATGTGATAAAAAAAATGTAGGGGGATAAAATAACTTGAGCTAGGAGGAGGGATGTTCATTGGGTGATTTGGTCAGGAAAACCTTACTGAGTTGTAAATGACAATTTAAAAATACTGGAATTACTTTTCATCATGTAGGTAAGTTTTAATTATGACTTATTTTCATAACACTCCAAATATTTTGGGCACTTAATTCCAAAGACAAATGCAATTAGAAATTGAACTTTGCTTGCACTGAAAGGGGAAAGAATCTCATCATCTGGAAGCATTGAAATAGCTCAGATCACTAGTGCCCCTTTACAATCAGAGACCCCTTTACAATCAATCTGATTGGCCTAGCCAATCAGAGACCTATGCCGTCTTATCCATGTGGGGAATGGCCAGTGAAAATCACCCCAGTTGCCTGTATTACATAGAGTTCTCTTGTCTGCCAGCATGAAAGGCTGCTATCATTACATCAGCCTTCAGTGCCTTGAATAGCTAGCTGAGGGTCCAAGAGTGGATGGGCTTTTCTGTCTCTTTTTTGAGACATCTGCCAAGTAATGGGAACAAACAGACAAAGCTATCTTTAAGTGTCCTCCCAGGCAATGAATAGGCGATGTCCAAAAACAGTTCAAGATGAGACTGTGAGAGCATGAAGGACTCCCAGTGATTTCTGAATCCTCCTTCCAATAAGAGAGCTCTTCTCATATATAGGAATGAAAGTAAATGGAATTGAAAGCACAACTGTGTCTACTTGACTTTGAAGGAGAAGCTTAATCGAAGGGAGTGGTGGAAACAATTCAAGAAGTTAAAGGGTCACAACAAGTGTGCCTGCTATCTGTGAATAGAGCTGTTACTTTACTGTGACTGAGAGAATACCCTGATAGCTAGCTTTTTAACTTAGGAAACAAAACAAGGCTGCCTCAAGCACTTTTTTCCCCTTTATTCCATTTAATGCTATTCTGATATCAAAGTATATCAGCTCTTTGAAGATCATTAGACATTAATGACAAACAAAAGCATGAAGAAATAGAAATCTATCTACAGTCCTAGTGAACACAAAGAATTAGTATTAGCACTTTTGGCACATTCCTTCCAATTTTCTTCCTATTCTTTTCTGTTTATCCAGGTGACATCAGGTTGAAAATAAGAAAATACACTCATTTTATAGTTTTCTCTATATCTTCTTTATATGTATAGTCCTTTGCCCATATCATTAAAAGTTCTTTGCAAGCACCATTTTAATAGGAAAAAGTAGTGCAAATAATTTATAGAATTACATATATATTTTATAATTTACTTACAGCCTCAAATAATGAGAATTTTCATGATCTCCAAACTTTCCAAATCACACAAAATGCCCAATCAATCTTCTTTCCCAAACTCCCACAGAAACATTTGTGAGAGTCTTTTAAGTGGTGTCTTTCATGTTATTACCTCCTTTTAAGACCTCTGGCTTGATGAGTCAGTGTCTGATGGGGCAGAAGCACATTATACAATTCAGATGTATTTGACTAGGAAAAAGGATGAAATATGTTAATGTAAACAAAAAAACAGGAGCACAACTTTTTAGATAAATGAAATGCAGTTAATATAAGGCCACAGATTTTGAAAATGTATTTATGTGTTGATTTATATACATTGAAATCTTGATTAAATAAAACTAGACATATTGTTTGAATCTAAAGACTACACCAAAAGACTTCAAAATATGCCAATCTTTTCACACCAAACAATATGAAGCTTATCTACTGGTAAATCAGTTTATCTACTGCTTCGACTCCTTTTTTACATCAAATCTCAAAGGAAATGAAAGCAGTTTATAGGTAAGGAAGTGGCTAGGCAGAATTCTTCTGATCTCTGATAGTTTCTCATTTTACCCAATTCCTCCTCTGAATTCAGTACTGAAATTGAGTGAGAAAACAAGCAAAATGGGGTGCTTAACCAAACTTACAAAGAGGAACAGCTGGCCTTTTAAAGCCAGCTATATACCAGGTTCTTCCCAGCTTGTAGCATGCAGTAGCAAGACCACATAAACTTTAAGAGGGAGGCAAAAACAGATTTACTTATTAAAAGACAAATTTGACAAGAGTCACTGAGGGGTGCAAGGGAACCCCTTTGATAATCTTGTCACACAGTCCAGTTTCTAGTTTAGAGAGCACATGGCTGCAGCAGCCATGTGTGTCCACAAAATGGTGGCTACCCCACCTTAAGCCAGGTGAAAGAGTTATGATGGCACCGCCCTCCTTCTTCAAAGACACAGCTCCACTTACTCCAAGCCAGAAAAAAAACGAGATGGCATCATCGGTTCTTCTCCGAACACAGGAAATTCAAATCCAACTAGGAAAACCAGAATGGCATGATCAATTCTTCTCCACAAGGCACAGCTTCAGCATTCTTTCAGCTCCAGCTTCAAAGTGGCCTGGCATCAGCAAAACTCACTCAGTATGGCAACACAACAAGCATTTCAGACATCTCATGTTGAAAAGAGCAACATAGCAAACTCTCTTCAGTTTTCCAGAAGAATTCCAAGCTTTGCAGTCTCAGAGTTAAACCCAGTTTTCAAAACAGCTCACACAGGTCACAAGTTTCTCCAACATGCTTCCCCAGGCTCCTCACCAGCCCAGGCTGGGGATGGAAGCCCACAACTTGGTTTCCTTCCCTGCTCTGCTGCCCCACATGGCAGCGACATCTCTGAGATCTCCAGCCTCCCTCCTCCTCTGGTGTCTGCACCTTCCTTCTTGTTCTGTGTGTCTTCCCCCTCCTTTAAATCCCCTAATACTAATCCTACCACGAGAAGGTGTGGCTTCTCTTCTCAAGTCTTCACCTACCAATGAACAATAGCTGCTGTTTTAATGCAGTACCAGTACCACCAGTACTGGGGGCCACAGCCCCTTAACAGCACCATACCAATTATTCAGTGACTGAAAATGTTATTGTGCTTACCTGTTTTCCCTTTTAAGTACGAAAAGTGACCTAGAAAGAGTATACTTAACTAATGTAGAGTGAAGCAAAATGCCTCGCTAGTTGCCAGCCATATTGAATGATCCATTGCTGAAAATGGAAAAAATGACCACAGAAATTTAGCCTTCAGCTGCGTCCTATCACTATTAAACCTGGTCATGTCAGACTCAGAAGAAGTCATCAGGGAGAGGAAGTTCTGCCCAGACACAGACTGACTCATTTGATAAGTTACTTCCTCAGATACTTTCTTATATAGTCAGAAATCTGTCACTTGTTCTCATAGAAACATAGGTAAAGGAGTCAAAATCTATAACTCAGCAGGAGTAATGATGTTTAGACATGACTTAGAATCTCCTCATAGACCAGAGTCAAAAGGCCAGGCTTACCATACTCGTTAGCCACAGAGTAGGAGGGTGGAAAAGCTGACTGGAGATATTCCCACTCAAATGACCACATTATTCTGACTTTGCAGTGAGGCCAAAGACCCTTGTTATCTCTGTCAGAAAGGAGGGTAGTTCCCTGAATTCACACTGGAAATACTAAAGTAATTGCATCTGGAGGACTTGGGTGCCATCCAAAGCTCATATTTACAATCCTTTGACAATCCACCCCTTCTCTGGGGCCCACATGAATGCTGTCAGAGCAAACCCACAAAGGACTGGTGAAGAAAGGCTGGACAAGTCCAGGGCTCTCCCAGATAGGTCTGATTGATCGATAAAAAGTGACAGGAGCTCTGATGCTGAGCAATCTGTTTCAGTCTACAATTTACCAGAAAAAGGTTTACCTCCAACGATGCTCAATCATTTGTCTCTGGTTCAAAGAAAGTACAGAAATACACAAATGCTGAGAACTATTTTGTTCACAAGTGTGTATGTGTGTGTGTAGGGGAGGTGTGTGTGAAAATTTGAACTATCTACTTAGAATTGCCCAAATTATCTCTCAGAACTTCCTGTGCTTAAAGAATCCAATGCAAGTTCTTGATAACAAAGATCCACAAGGAACTCAGATAACTTAGCAAAAACAAAGCAATAAGCCCAGCTGAAAAATGGGGAGAAGAGTGAAAACATACTTCTTCAAAGAGGACATACAAATTGCCAAGTGGCACATGAGAAAATGTTCAATGTCACTAGCAATCAAGGAAATGCAAATCAAAACCATAATGAGATACCACCTTACACCAGTAAGAATGGCCCACATCAAAAATATGGGCAACAACAAGTGCTGCCATGGATGTGGAGAGAAAGGAACATTATTACACTGCTGGTGGTCCAGCCACTATGGAAAGCAGCGTGGAGGACCCTCAAACTAATGAAAATGGAACTATATTTGACCCAGCAATCACTCTTCTGGGGATCTAGCCAAAGGAGACCTCAATACTTACACAAAGGGACACCTGTGCTCGATGTTTATTGCAGCACTATTTATAATTACAAGAACATGGAAACAACCCAAATGTCCCAAAATGAATGAATGGTGAAAAAGTATGGTATATATACACAATGGAATATTAGTCATCAATTAAAAGTGACAAACTTGATGAATTTATTATAACATGGATGGACCTTAAAAAAATCATATTAGCAGAAACAAGTTAGAGAGAAAAAGACAGAAGCCAAATGGTTTCACTAATATATGGCATATAGAAAAAACAAACGAAAGGATAGGAAGAAAAGTCAAAACAAGCTAACAACCAAACTAAAGTACACAACTTGGGGGGTGGGGGAGAGAATGGGAACAGTCAGGGAGGAGAGGTGGTTGGTGAACTCTGGGGAATACAAAGATGTGAAATATATATATATATATATATATATATATATATATATATATATACATACATATATATACACACACACATATATACACAAACTATTAAATAAAAGTTATTTAAATAAATAAGTAAAATTATTTAAATAAATAAAAAAAAGAATCCAATGCAGCAAGATCCTAAGCTCAACAGAAGATAATATATATATATATATATATATATATATATAAAGATATAAGACACTTCAACATAGTGACTTTTTAATTGTTTAAAGTCATAAGTAAATCAGTAACTATGAATTACAGGCAACCCAAATATGTAGACTAAAATCAAATATAACCATAACTCTGTAGAAGGGGGCTTTTGCTCTCTGAAGACTGAATGGTGAAGATCACAATTAATTATATCACAAAACTGTGAGGATTTTGAATCATGAAGTAATTTAAATTTAAATCATGAAATAATTTAAATTTAAATCATAAAATAATGAGTATTTTACTAGTGCACAAATTTGAACAATGTGCTCTATGAAGTAGTTGTGAGTCAGGAGGGAGACAGATGTGCAAACATCAGAGGGTAGACAGTGAGTCTAGCTAACCCAGATGCCCAAACTTCTGCACATTAAATTATCTCCCTCCATTTCCATTTCTAATCAATTCTGCTGGCATTAGGAAAAATGCCATTTTCTGTCAAAGAAGTGATCTTGGGGGCAGAATAAATAAAAGAAAAATTTCTATGGACATGAAGAATAATTAAAGAAGTTTTAGTGGGAATTCTTCATAATAAGCACAGAGGAAGTATTATATAAATTAAAGAGAGCGTGAGAGAGATGTCAAAGATGATGGTAGATGAGATCTCTAGCATCAATAAGTCTATTTTTTTTTTCAAAATCAAGAACCTACATTTGTGAAGCTGTTTTAGCAAATGTTCTAATCAACACAAAATTTTCTTATTCAGTGAGTAATAAGATGTTAGCAAAAGAGCAAAAAGGGTAACTAACTCAGATTATGTCTATTTTTAATAGAAACATAATTCTAAAAGAATGAAATTTAAATTTAACATTTTAATAAAAGGTTATACACAGCTACATATATGCATAATAATGTAATCACATGTATCTATAATACATGTGCATGTAATTATTGAATATAAAGAACTATTGATTTTTCCCCTATATTTTACAGAAAAAAATGATAGATTTTTTTCAATATTTATAGAGATTTTCAAAGTTTTAGCACTTTCTCAGGATTTGTCACAGCTTTACTTACTGTTATTATCCTGAAATATTTTCAAATACAAGGAGAAACTCTATCAATATAATCATAACGCATTCAGATTAGTGCATTCAAGGTATTTGATCTCTATTTAGAGTATTTCTTTAGTCACCAAAACAAAACACTTACTTATGTTAATTATAAAATTCTTGCATTTTTGAAGGTCAGATTTAATAGCAACTCAGTAAAAGCAGGACAGTTCAAATTATTTTGACAAAACTCTGCTCACACTAACAACGTTTTAAGAACTTTGCTGGATGCTAGGAAGTCACCAGTAAAATTTTTAGACATCCTTTTTATGAGCAATAATTCTAAAAAGTTAAAATAAATAAATAAAAAGTTACCATATTGGAAAGCATGGTATTAATTTATATGAGTGAACACCCACTATTTCCTTTGTGAATCACTTTAATTTGTGGGGAAGAATGATCATTCCATCAAACCTCATCTTATTGGCAAGCATGCCATAGGCATTTCATCTCACCACTATAGCAAATGACAGCCATACATGGAGATTTTAAATATCTAGGAGGACCCTCAAGGAACAGCTCATGCATGGTGACTATGAGGTCACCACTATAGAATGAAGGTAGCGTCTACTGGTATGTTTCTCTTGAACCACATTCTGTGGAGTCCATTCGAAATGATCTATCTCAAATTTGACAGGGTTTATCTCTATTTCTCAGAAATACAACAGGGCAAAAACCAAAAATGACTATATGAGTTGTCTAGAATTTAGATTCTAGGCCGGGCATGGTGGCGCATGCCTGTAGGTGGCAGCCTAGGAAGCCACTGCCGGGGTCAGGGATCGCGGTTCGAGTTCCTCTTGGGGCAATGTAGTGAGACCTAGTACCCAAAAAAATAGCTGGGCATGGTGGCGCACCCCTGTAATCTCAGCTGCCTGGGAAGCTGAGACTGGGATTGCTTGAGTCTGTGGTACCCCCGCAACATGAGCCTGCGGTTCCATGGGCAAAAATAGCAAGACCTAGTCTCAAAAAAAAAAAATAGAATTTAGATTATACATGCAGTAGATTATATCATTGTTCCATTATTTGCTACCTTTCTTGTAAGATTATATATTCATTTGTCCTGCCATGAGATCTATGTGAAGTCCCTGTGAGAGAAATATGCTTGCTGATCTGTGGAGGCAGGCTTAATCAGTTAACTTCCACTGACCAAGGAGTGAAATGTGTGCCATAAGAAGAAAGTGCCTTGTGTGTCATGTAAGTAGAAACATTAAAAGATGTGGTATTATCACCATTATCCAAGTCGTTTCTATGCTGCCTTCAGTCTAGGTCTCAGAATGAATAGGCTACATTCAGAGTCACAGACTGTCACAGATTTCCAGCAGGCCTGAACTGTCATGGGATGTAAGAGAAGCCTAGAACTTAATTGTTGCAATCCACTGACATTTGGAGATTGTTCCTCTAGCATTACACAAAGTGAAGGCTAGCTGATAAACCACATGCACAGACAATTACATGTTACTGGAAACATTTAATTTCATTAGTCTGTGGTTCCAATCATTCAGATTTTATATCACTTTCTAGATAATTCTTAGACCATCACTCTGCCGTTAATATAAGGAGTCCAGTCTCTTCTTTTTGAGGTTTCTACCATAACTTTTTCCTTCAAGTTTCTCAAAAGTCTGTGATAGTGTGGTCTATTCTGTGTAAAGAAAGCCAGTCTTCTATATAGAGATGGAAAAATGAGAGCTCTGAAAACCTCCAATAGGTTAACTAGCATGTGTGTCTCCTTCATGGACACATGAAACAACTATTGGAGGTTATTTCTGTCTGATCTAATGGATGCTTGCCCAGATACCACTACATTTGCTGTTCTAGATCTCTATTATGGGCATATCACTTTTTCTGCACCATCATTTGCTTAGCCACATATGCCTCAAAATGCAAGCACATACTGTGCCAAACAGACCCTGGTTTCCCTGGCACTTGATCTGATCTTGAATTTAGGCCACTAAGGCACACCCTTTCCTTTATAGTAGTACCTCCTTGTCATGGAGTACTTCTAGTGGGGGACCTCATCTACCATGAGAAGTTCCTCGAATATTGAATCAGAGACAGTTTCCTACTAGCCCTATGGCCCACAACCAAATAGTCCTTCTATGGACATTCTGAAACCCCCAGTCCTTTTTTTTTTTTATTTGAAAAATTCATTTTATTGATTTATCACATTGGTGCATTAATTGATCCCTCCTCCTCCCTCTGTATCCTCCCTCCAGCGACTCCATCTCCCATTTTTCTGCGATTTGTTGGTTGGTTAAGTTGATGTTCAGTTGTTGGTTATTTGACCCGTTGTTCTCTTCCATTATCTGGTAAATGTGTGGTTTTTGTTTTTATTTTTGTTCTTTGCATATATATGTATACTTATATTTATATTACATTAGTCCATTATTGTGTACCCTGGGGCTTTCCCACTTCACTAACATTTGTTAGCTATTCTGATCTTTTGTGCTCTTCACCTCCCCCACTTTCTTCCCCCTCTTTCTCTCTCATTCCGTGGTTCAGTCTCATTGGTTGTTTTCATTCTTCCTTATTCGTTTGTTTGCTTTTCCCTATATCCCTCATATAAGTGAGACCATCCTGTACTTCTCTTTTTCTTTTTGACTTATTTCTGTTAATATGAGTCTTTCTAGTTCCATCCAGGTTGCTGCAAATGACATGTGTTTGTCCTCCTTGATGGATGCGTAGTATTCCATTGTGTATATGTACCACATTATTTTTAGTCAATCATCTGTTTTGGGGCATTTGGTTTGTTTCCAAATCTTTGCAATTGTAAACAGGGCTGCAATGAACATGAACATGCACGTACATGTGTCCTTTAGAATTAATGTTTTCATGTCCTCTGGGTAGATTCCTAGTAGTGGGATTGCTAGGTTGAAAGGTAAGTCCACTTTCAATTGTTTGAGGGTCCTCCACACAGTCTTCCATAGTGGCTGAACCAGTTTGCACTCCCACCAGCAGTGTAAGAGAGTTCCTTTTTCTCTACATCCGCACCAACATTTGTTGTTGTCTGTTTTATTTATATGGGTCATTCTTACTGGTGTAAGATGATATCTCAGTGCGGTTTTAATTGCATTTCCCTGATTATTAGTGATGTGGAGCATTTTTTCATATGCCTATTAGCCATCTGTGTCTCCTCTTTGGTGAAGTGTCTTTTTAGTTCTCCCTATTTTTTGAGTTGTTTTTTTTGTTTTGTTTTTGTTAAGCTGTATGAGCTCTTTGTTATCAGACCCTTGTCACTTGTCTGGAGGGCAAAAATTTTCTCCCAGTCGGTTGGGTTTCTTTTTGTTTTGTTTATTGTCTCTTTTGCTCAACAGAAACTTTTTAGTTTGATATAGTCCCAGCTGTTTATGTTTTCCTTAATTTTTTTGCTGGCTGTAATTGTTTCCCCAAATGGATTTCTGAGGTGAAATTCATGAAGGGTTTTGCCCACGTTTTCTTCTATGTATTTTATGGTTGCAGGTCTTACTTCCAGGTCCTTTATCCATTTTGAGTTAATTTTTGTACAGGGTGTGGGGGTGTTGTCCTGGTCCATTTTTTTTACAAGTTTTGACCCCGTTTCCCCAGCACCATTTACTGAAGAGGCTCTCCTTGTTCCAGGGTATGTTTTTTGGCCCTTTGTCAAAGATTAATTGACCATATGTGTGTGGTTTTATTTCTGGGTATTCAATTCTGATCCATTGGTCTGTTTGTCTGTTTTTGTACCAGTACCATGCTGTTTCAAGTATAGTGGCTTTGTAGTACAGTTTGAATACTGTACTACAGTATTGAATACTGGAATAGTAACACCTCTGTTCTCTCTTCCGTTTGTCAAAAGGGTTTTGGCTATTCGGGGTCTTTTGTTGTTCCATATGAATTTCAGTAATTTTTGTTCTATCTCTTTAAAATATATCATTGGTTCAATGCAATTCCAATAAAAATTCCAATGATATTCTTTAAAGAGATAGAACAAAAATTACTGAAATTCGTATGGAATAACAAAAGACCCCGTATATCAAAAGGCCTCCTGATCAGAAAAAAAGAAAATGGAGGTATCACAATTCCAAACTTCAAACTATACTACAAAGCCATAATACTTAAAACAGCTTGGTATTGGTACAAAAACAGACAATCAGACCAATGGAACAGAATTGAGAGTCCTGAAATAAAACCACACATATATAGTCAACTAATTTTTGACAAAGGTGTGAAAAAGCTACCGTGGAACAAA